>JAGTYA010000400.1:0-27089 GCA_024291935.2 Okapia johnstoni | reverse complement strand
GCGCTTTTTCCCCATGTCTGCACTGTAGAGAGAGCTCTGGAGGACTAGGTCTGTTCTGACTGGGAAAACTGTAGGCCCTGGGAGCAGAGCCATTGTTCTGGCGTTCTTCACTGGAGACTAGGTCTGTTCTGACTGGGAAACTGAGGCCCTGGGAGCAGAGCAGAGAGCCATTGTTCTGGCGTCTTCACAGCCAAACACCTCTTGCACCAGGGAAGACTGAATAAGCAGTCCCTTGGGCTACCTTTTTTGACTCTAAGGAAGAGACCCTGCAAGGCTGCATCTGGCTGAAAATCACAAGGGGCTGGGAAGTGATACCTGGAACGTGAAGGCACCCTCCACAGCGCTTTTTCCCCATGTCTGCTCTGTAGCAGAGAGCTCTGGAGACTAGGTCTGTTCTGACTGGGAAACTGAGGCCCTGGGAGCAGAGCCATTGTTCTGGCGTCTTCACAGCCAAACACCTCTTGCACCAGGGAAGACTGAATAAGCAGTCCCTTGGGCTACCTTTTTTGACTCTAAGGAAGAGACCCTGCAAGGCTGCATCTGGCTGAAAATCACAAGGGGGGCTGGGAAGTGATACCTGGAAAGTCAGTGAAAGAGGCCACAGTGCCTAGGCCCCAAAGCCCAGGTAGGGCTTCGACAGTGCAGGGAACGTCAAGGAACCCTCCTCAGAGCTATTTCCCCATGTCTGCTCTGTAGCAGAGAGCTCTGGAGACTAGGTCTGTTCTGACTGGGAAACTGAGGCCCTGGGAGCAGAGCCATTGTTCTGGCGTCTTCACAGCCAAACACCTCTTGCACCAGGGAAGACTGAATAAGCAGTCCCTTGGGCTACCTTTTTTGACTCTAAGGAAGAGACCCTGCAAGGCTGCATCTCTGGCTGAAAATCACAAGGGGCTGGGAAGTGATACCTGGAAAGTCAGTGAAAAGAGGGCCACAGTGCCTAGGCTCCAAAGCCCAGGTAAGGGCTTCGACAGTGCCCTGGAACGTGAAGGCACCCTCCCACAGCGCTTTTTCCCCCATGTCTGCTCTGTAGCAGAGAGCTCTGGAGACTAGGTCTGTTCTGACTGGGAAAAAACTGAGGCCCTGGGAGCAGAGCCATTGTTCTGGCGTCTTCACAGCCAAACACACCTCTTGCACCAGGGAAGACTGAATAAGCAGTCCCTTGGGCTACCTTTTTTTGACTCTAAGGAAGAGACCCTGAGGCTGCATCTGGCTGAAAATCACAAGGGGGGAAGTGGGAAGTGATACCTGGAAAGTCAGTGAAAGAGGCCACAGTGCCTAGGCTCCAAAGCCCAGGTAAGGCTTCGACAGTGCCCTGGAACGTGAAGGCACCCTCCACAGCGCTTTTTTTTCCCCATGTCTGCTCTGTAGCAGAGAGCTCTGGAGACTAGGTCTGTTCTGACTGGGAAAACTGAGGCCCTGGGAGCAGAGCCATTGTTCTGGCGTCTTCACAGCCAAACACCTCTTGCACCAGGGAAGACTGAATAAGCAGTCCCTTGGGCTACCTTTTTTGACTCTAAGGAAGAGACCCTGCAAGGCTGCATCTGGCTGAAAATCACAAGGGGCTGGGAAGTGATACCTGGAAAGTCAGTGAAAGAGGCCACAGTGCCTAGGCTCCAAAGCCCCAGGTAAGGCTTCGACAGTGCCCTGGAACGTGAAGGCAACCCTCCACAGAGCTTTTTTTTCCCCATGTCTGCTCTGTAGCAGAGAGAGCTGGAGACTAGGTCTGTTCTGACTGGGAAACTGAGGCCCTGGGAGCAGAGCCATTGTTCTGGCGTCTTCACAGCCAAACACCTCTTGCACCAGGGAAGACTGAATAAAGCAGTCCCTTGGGCTACCTTTTTTGACTCTAAGGAAGAGACCCTGCAAAGGCTGCATCTGGCTGAAAATCACAAGGGGCTGGGAAGTGATACCTGGAAAAGTCAGTGAAAGAGGCCACAGTGCCTAGGCTCCAAAGCACCCGGGTAGGGCTTCCCCAAGGCCCTGGAAGCGTGAAGGCACCCTCCACAGCAGCTATTTTTCCCCATGTCTGCTCTGTAGCAGAGAGAGCTCTGGAGACTAGGTCTGTTCTGACTGGGAAAACTGAGGCCCTGGGAGCAGAGCCATTGTTCTGGGCGTCTTCACAGCCAAACACCTCTTGCACCAGGGGGAAGACTGAATAAGCAGTCCCTTGGGCTACCTTTTTTGACTCTAAGGAAGAGACCCTGCAAGGCTGCATCTGGCTGAAAATCACAAGGGGCTGGGAAGTGATACCTGGAAAGTCAGTGAAAGAGGCCACAGTGCCTAGGCTCCAAAGCCCAGGTAAGGCTTCGACAGTGCCCTGAAACGTGAAGGCACCCTCCACAGAGATTTTTCCCCATGTCTGCTCGGTAGCAGAGAGCTCTGGAGAGACTAGGTCTGTTCTGACTGGGAAACTGAGGCCCTGGGAGCAGAGCCATTGTTCTGGCGTCTTCACAGCCAAACACCTCTTGCACCAGGGAAGACTGAATAAGCAGTCCCTTGGGCTACCTTTTTTGACTCTAAGGAAGAGACCCTGCAAGGCTGCATCTGGCTGAAAATCACAAGGGGCTGGGAAGTGATACCTGGAAAGTCAGTGAAAGAGGCCACAGTGCCTAGGCTCCCAAGCACAAAGCCCAGGTAAGGCTTCGACAGTGCCCTGGAACGTGAAGGCAACCCTCCACAGCGCTTTTTTTTTCATGTCTGCTCTGTAGCAGAGAGCTCTGGAGACTAGGTCTGTTCTGACTGGGAAACTGAGGCCCTGGGAGCAGAGCCATTGTTCTGGCGGCGTCTTCACAGCCAAACACCTCTTGCACCAGGGAAGACTGAATAAGCAGTCCCTTGGGCTACCTTTTTTGACTCTAAGGAAGAGACCCTGCAAGGCTGCATCTGGCTGAAAATCACAAGGGGCTGGGAAGTGATACCTGGAAAGTCAGTGAAAGAGGCCACAGTGCCTAGGCTCCAAAGCCCAGGTAAGGCTTCGACAGTGCCCTGGAACGTGAAGGCACCCTCCACAGCAGCTATTTCCCCATGTCTGCTCTGTAGCAGAGAGCTCTGGAGACTAGGTCTGTTCTGACTGGGAAAAACTGAGGCCCTGGGAGCAGAGCCAGAGCCATTGTCTGTTGCGTCTTCACAGCCAAACACACTCTTGCACCAGGGAAGACTGAATAAGCAGTCCCTTGGGCTACCTTTTTTGACTCTAAGGAAGAGACCCTGCAAGGCTGCATCTGGCTGAAAATCACAAGGGGGGCTGGGAAGTGATACCTGGAAAGTCAGTGAAAGAGGCCACACAGTGCCTAGGCCCAAAGCCCAGGTAAGGGCTTCCCAGTGCCCTGGAACGTGAAGGAACCCCTCCACAGCGCTTTTTTTCCCATGTCTGCTCTGTAGCAGAGAGCTCTGGAGACTAGGTCTGTTCTGACTGGGAAACTGAGGCCCTGGGAGCAGAGCCATTGTTCTGGCGTCTTCACAGCCAAACACCTCTTGCACCAGGGAAGACTGAATAAGCAGTCCCTTGGGCTACCTTTTTTTGACTCTAAGGAAGAGACCCTGCAAGGCTGCATCTGGCTGAAAATCACAAGGGGCTGGGGGAAGTGATACCTGGAAAGTCAGTGAAAGAGGCCACAGTGCCTAGGCCAAAGCCACCCAGGTAAGGGCTTCGACAGTGCCCTGGAACGTGAAGGCACCCTCCACAGCGCTTTTTTCCCATGTCTGCTCTGTAGCAGAGAGCTCTGGAGACTAGGTCTGTTCTGACTGGGAAACTGAGGCCCTGGGAGCAGAGCCATTGTTCTGGCGTCTTCACAGCCAAAACACCTCTTGCACCAGGGAAGACTGAATAAGCAGTCCCTTGGGCTACCTTTTTTGACTCTAAGGAAGAGACCCTGCAAGGCTGCATCTGGCTGAAAATCACAAGGGGCTGGGAAGTGATACCTGGAAAGTCAGTGAAAGAGGCCACAGTGCCTAGGCCCCAAAGCACCCCGGTAGGGCTTCGACAGTGCCCTGGGAGCCTGAAGGAACCCCCCCTCAGAGCTATTTCCCCATGTCTGCTCTGTAGCAGAGAGCTCTGGAGACTAGGTCTGTTCTGACTGGGAAACTGAGGCCCTGGGAGCAGAGCCATTGTTCTGGCGTCTTCACAGCCAAACACCTCTTGCACCAGGGAAGACTGAATAAGCAGTCCCTTGGGCTACCTTTTTTGACTCTAAGGAAGAGACCCTGCAAGGCTGCAGGCTGCATCTGGCTGAAAATCACAAGGGGCTGGGAAGTGATACCTGGAAAGTCAGTGAAAGAGGCCACAGTGCCTAGGCTCCAAAGCCCCAGGTAAGGCTTCGACAGTGCCCTGGAACGTGAAGGCACCCCTCCACAGAGCGCTTTTTCCCCATGTCTGCTCTGTAGCAGAGAGCTCTGGAGACTAGGTCTGTTCTGACTGGGAAACTGAGGCCCTGGGAGCAGAGCCATTGTTCTGGCGTCTTCACAGCCAAACACACTCTTGCACCAGGGAAGACTGAATAAGCAGTCCCTTGGGCTACCTTTTTTGACTCTAAGGAAGAGACCCTGCAAGGCTGCTCTGGCTGAAAATCACAAGGGGCTGGGAAGTGATACCTGGAAAGTCAGTGAAAGAGGCCACAGTGCCTAGGCTCCAAAGCCCAGGTAGGGCTTCGACAGTGCCCTGGAAGGAAGGCACCCTCCTCAGAGCTATTTTCCCATGTCTGCTCTGTAGCAGAGAGCTCTGGAGACTAGGTCTGTTCTGACTGGGAAAACTGAGGCCCTGGGAGCAGAGCCATTGTTCTGGCGTCTTCACAGCCAAACACCTCTTGCACACAGGGGGAAGACTGAATAAGCAGTCCCTTGGGCTACCTTTTTTGACTCTAAGGAAGAGACCCTGCAAGGCTGCATCTGGCTGAAAATCACAAGGGGCTGGGAAGTGATACCTGGAAAGTCAGTGAAAGAGGCCACAGTGCCTAGGCTCCAAAGCCCAGGGTAAGGCTTCGACAGTGCCCTGGAACGTGAAGGCACCCTCCACAGCGCTTTTTCCCCATGCTCTGTAGCAGAGAGCTCTGGAGACTAGGTCTGTTCTGACTGGGAAACTGAGGCCCTGGGAGCAGAGCCATTGTTCTGGCGTCTTCACAGCCAAACACCTCTTGCACCAGGGAAGACTGAATAAGCAGTCCCTTGGGCTACCTTTCTTGACTCTAAGGAAGAGACCCTGCAAGGCTACATCTGGCTGAAAATCACAAGGGGGCTGGGAAGTGTTACCTGGAAAGTCAGTGAAAGAGGCCACAGTGCCTAGGCCCCAGCACCCAGGTAGGGCTTCGACAGTGCCAGGGAACGTGAAGGAACCCTCCACAGCGCTTTTTCCCCATGTCTGCTCTGTAGCAGAGAGCTCTGGAGACTAGGTCTGTTCTGACTGGGAAACTGAGGCCCTGGGAGCAGAGCCATTGTTCTGGCGTCTTCACAGCCAACCTTTTTTGATCTAAGGAAGAGACCCTTGGAGACTAGGTCTGTTCTGACTGGGAAACTGAGGCCCTGGGAGCAGAGCCATTGTTCTGGCGTCTTCACAGCCAAACACCTCTTGCACCAGGGAAGACTGAATAAGCAGTCCCTTGGGCTACCTTTTTTGACTCTAAGGAAGAGACCCTGCAAGGCTGCATCTGGCTGAAAATCACAAGGGGGCTGGGAAGTGATACCTGGAAAGTCAGTGAAAGAGGCCACAGTGCCTAGGCTCCAAAGCACCCAGGTAGGGCTTCGACAAGGCCCTGGAACCTCAAAGGAACCCTCCCACAGCGCTTTTTCCCCATGTCTGCTCTGTAGCAGAGAGCTCTGGAGACTAGGTCTGTTCTGACTGGGAAACTGAGGCCCTGGGAGCAGAGCCATTGTTCTGGCGTCTTCACAGCCAAACACCTCTTGCACCAGGGAAGACTGAATAAGCAGTCCCTTGGGCTACCTTTTTTGACTCTAAGGAAGAGACCCTGCAAGGCTGCATCTGGCTGAAAATTCACAAGGGGCTGGGAAGTGATACCTGGAAAGTCAGTGAAAGAGGCCACAGTGCCTAGGCTCCAAAGCCCAGGTAAGGGCTTCGACAGTGCCCTGGAACGTGAAGGCACCCTCCACAGCGCTATTTTTCCCCATGTCTGCTCTGTAGCAGAGAGCTCTGGAGACTAGGTCTGTTCTGACTGGGAAACTGAGGCCCTGGGAGCAGAGCCATTGTTCTGGCGTCTTCACAGCCAAACACCTCTTGCACCAGGGAAGACTGAATAAGCAGTCCCTTGGGCTACCTTTTTTGACTCTAAGGAAGAGACCCTGCAAGGCTGCATCTGGCTGAAAATCACAAGGGGCTGGGAAGTGATACCTGGAAAGTCAGTGAAAGAGGCCACACCAGTGCCTAGGCTCCAAAGCCCAGGTAAGGCTTTCGACAGTGCCCTGGAACGTGAAGGCACCCTCCACAGGCTTTTTCCCCATGTCTGCTCTGTAGCAGAGAGCTCTGGAGACTAGGTCTGTTCTGACTGGGAAAAATGAGGCCCTGGGAGCAGAGCCATTGTTCTGGCGTCTTCACAGCCAAATAACCCTCTTGCACCAGGGAAGACTGAATAAGCAGTCCCTTGGGCTACCTTTTTTTGACTCTAAGGAAGAGACCCTGCAAGGCTGCATCTGGCTGAAAATCACAAGGGGCTGGGAAGTGTTGATACCTGGAAAGTCAGTGAAAGAGGCCACAGTGCCTAGGCCCCAGCACACACCCGGGTAGGGCTTCCCCAAGTGCAGGGAGAAAGTCAAGGAACCCCTCCTCAGAGCTATTTCCCCATGTCTGCTCTGTAGCAGAGAGCTCTGGAGACTAGGTCTGTTCTGACTGGGAAACTGAGGGCCCTGGGAGCAGAGCCATTGTTCTGGCGTCTTCACAGCCAAACACCTCTTGCACCAGGGAAAAGACTGAATAAGCAGTCCCTTGGGCTACCTTTTTTTGACTCTAAGGAAGAGACCCTGCAAGGCTGCATCTGGCTGAAAATCACAAGGGGCTGGGAAAGTGATACCTGGAAAGTCAGTGAAAGAGGCCACAGTGCCTAGGCCCCAGCACCCGGGTAAGGGCTTCGACAGTGGGAGGAAGCCTCAAGGAACCTCCTCAGAGCGCTATTTCCCCATGTCTGCTCTGTATGCAGAGAGCTCTGGAGACTAGGTCTGTTCTGACTGGGAAAACTGAGGCCCTGGGAGCAGAGCCATTGTTCTGGCGTCTTCACACAGCCAAACACCATCTTGCACCAGGGAAGACTGAATAAGCAGTCCCTTGGGCTACTTTTTTTGACTCTAAGGAAGAGACCCTGCAAGGCTGCATCTGGCTGAAAATCACAAGGGGGCTGGGAAGTGATACCTGGAAAGTCAGTGAAAGATGGCCACAGTGCTAGGCTCCAAAGCCCGGGTAGGCTTCCCAGTGCCCTGGAAAAGTCAAGGAACCCTCCTCAGCGCTATTTCCCCATGTCTGCTCTTGTAGCAGAGAGCTCTGGAGACTAGGTCTGTTTCTTGACTGGAGAAAAATGAGGCCCTGGGGAGCAGAGCCATTGTTCTGGCGTCTTCACAGCCAAACACCTCTTGCACAAGGAGAAGACTGAATAAGCTCAGTCCCTTGGGGCTATTTTTTGACTCTAAAGGAAGAGCGACCCTGCAAAGGCTGCATCTGGCTGAAATCACAAGGGCGGATGGAAGTGATACCTGGAAAAGTCAGTGAAAGAGGCCACAGTGCCACAATAGGCTCCAGCAGCCCAAGGTAAGGCTTCCCCAAGCCAGGATACCTCAAGGAACCTCCACAGAGCTTTTTTTCCCATGTCTGCTCTGTAGCAGAGAGCTCTGGAGACTAGGTCTGTTCTGACTGGGAAACTGAGGCCCTGGGAGCAGAGCCATTGTTCTGGCGTCTTCACAGCCAAACCACCTCTTGCACCAGGGAAGACTGAATAAGCAATAAGTCCACTTGGGCTACCTTTTTTGACTCTAAGGAAGAGACCCTGCAAGGCTGCATCTGGCTGAAAATCACAAGGGGCTGGGAAGTGATACCTGGAAAGTCAGTGAAAGAGGCCACAGTGCCTAGGCTCCAAAGCCCAGGTAAGGCTTCAAGACAGTGCCCTGGGAGCGTGAAGGCACCCTCCACAGCGCTTTTTCCCCCATGTCTGCTCTGTAGCAGAGAGCTCTGGAGACTAGGTCTGTTTGCGACTGGGAAATGAGGCCCTGGGAGCAGAGCCATTGTTCTGGCGTCTTCACAGCCAAACACCTCTTGCACCAGGGAAGACTGAATAAGCAGTCCTTGGGCTACCTTTTTTGACTTCGAAGGAAGATGAACCTTGCAAGGCTGCATCTGGCTGAAAATCACAAGGGGACTGGGAAGTGATACCTGAAAAGTCAGTGAAAGAGGCCACAGTGCCCTAGGCTCAAAAACCCGGTAAGGCTTCCCCAGGCCCTGGAAGCCTCAAGGCAACCCTCCTCAGCGCTTTTCCACATGTCTGCTCTGTAGCAGAGAGCTCTGGAGACTAGGTAGTGTTCTGACTGGGAAACTGAGGCACCCTGGGAGCAGAGCCATTGTTCTGGCGTCTTCACAGCCAAACACCTCTTGCACCAGGGAAGACTGAATAAGCAGTCCCTTGGGACTACCTTTTTTGACTCTAAGGAAGAGACCCTGCAAGGCTGCATCTGGCTGAAAAGTCACAAGGGGCTGGGAAGTTGATACCTGAGAAAGTCAGTGAAAGAGGCCACGCAGTGCCTAGGCTCCAGCCCCCGGTAAGGCTTCGACAGTGGCTGGCGAACCTGAAGGACACCCTCCACAGAGCTATTTCCCCATGTCTGCTCTGTAGCAGAGAGCTCTGGAGACTAGGTCTGTTCTGACTGGGAAACTGAGTCCCTGGGAGCAGAGCCATTGTTCTGGCGTCTTCACAGCCAAACACCTCTTGCACCAGGGAAGACTGAATAAGCAGTCCCTTGGGCTACCTTTTTTGACTCTAAGGAAGAGACCCTGCAAGGCCTGCATTGGCTGAAAATCACAAGGGGCTGGGAAGTGATACCTGGAAAGTCAGTGAAAGAGGCCCACAGTGCCTAGGCTCCAAAGCCCAGGTAAGGCTTCGACAGTGCCTGGAACGTGAATGCACCCTCCAGAGCGCTTTTTGCCCATGTCTGCTCTGTAGACAGAGTCTGGCGAACTAGGTCTGTTACTGATGGGAATGAGGCCTGAGGAGCAGAGCTATTGTTCTGGTAGCCCAAACACAGCTCAAATACCTCTTGCACCAGGGAAGACTGAATAAGCAGTCCCTGGGCCTACATTTTTTGACTAGTCAGGAAGAGACCCTGCAGGTGCATCTCTGGATGAAAATCACAAGGGATGGGAAAGTGATGACTGGAAAGTCAGTGAAAGAGGCTCACAGTGCCTAGGCCCAGAGCACCCAGGTAGGGCTTCCCTTAAAGGCAGGCGAGCCTCAAGGTATCTTCAGAGTATTTCCATGTCTTGCTCTGTAGCAGAGAGCTCTGGAGACTAGGTCTGTTCTGACTGGGCAATATGAGGCCCTGGGAGCAGACCATTGTTCTGGAGTCTTGACAGCCAAACACCTCTTGCACCAGGGAAGAAGCGAATAAGCAGTCCCTTGGGCTACCTTTTTTGACTCTATAGGAAGAGACCCATGCACGGGAATGCATTCCAGCTGAAAATCACAAGGGGCTGGGAAGTGATACCTGGAAAGTCAGTGAAAGAGGCCACAGTGCCTAGGCTCCAAAGCCCAGGTAAGGTTTCGACAGTGCCCTGGAACGTGCTAGGCCCCAGCACCCGGGTAGGGCTTCCCCAAGGCAGGGAGCCTCAAGGAACCCTCCTCAGAGCTATTTCCCCATGTCTGCTCTGTAGCAGAGAGCTCTGGAGACTAGGTCTGTTCTGACTGGGAAACTGAGGCCCTGGGAGCAGAGCCATTGTTCTGGCGTCTTCACAGCCAAACACCTCTTGCACCAGGGAAGACTGAATAAGCAGTCCCTTGGGCTACCTTTTTTGACTCTAAGGAAGAGACCCTGCAAGGCTGCATCTTGGCTGAAAATCACAAGGGGCTGGGAAGTGATACCTGGAAAGTCAGTGAAAGAGGCCACAGTGCCTAGGCTCCAAAGCCCAGGTAAGGCTTCGACAGTGCCCTGGAACGTGAAGGCACCCTCCACAGCGCTTTTTCCCCATGTCTGCTCTGTAGCAGAGAGCTCTGGAGACTAGGTCTGTTCTGACTGGGAAACTGAGGCCCTGGGAGCAGAGCCATTGTTCTGGCGTCTTCACAGCCAAACACCTCTTGCACCAGGGAAGACTGAATAAGCAGTCCCTTGGGCTACCTTTTTGACTCTAAGGAAGAGACCCTGCAAGGCTGCATCTGGCTGAAAATCACAAGGGGCTGGAAGTGATACCTGGAAAGTCAGTGAAAGAGGCCACAGTGCCTAGGCTCCAAAGCCCGGGTAGGGCTTCCCCAAGTGCCCTGGAACGTGAAGGCACCCTCCACAGAGCTTTTTCCCCATGTCTGCTCTGTAGCAGAGAGCTCTGGAGACTAGGTCTGTTCTGACTGGGAAACTGAGGCCCTGGGAGCAGAGCCATTGTTCTGGCGTCTTCACAGCCAAACACCTCTTGCACCAGGGAAGACTGAATAAGCAGTCCCTTGGGCTACCTTTTTTGACTCTAAGGAAGAGACCCCGCAAGGCTGCATCTGGCTGAAAATCACAAGGGGCTGGGAAGTGATACCTGGAAAGTCAGTGAAAGAGGCCACAGTGCCTAGGCCCCAGCACCCCAGGTAGGGCTTCCCCAAGGCAGGGAGCCTCAAGGAACCCCTCCACAGAGCTATTTCCCCATGTCTGCTCTGTAGCAGAGAGCTCTGGAGACTAGGTCTGTTCTGACTGACTGGGAAACTGAGGCCCTGGGAGCAGAGCCATTGTTCTGGCGTCTTCACAGCCAAACACCTCTTGCACCAGGGAAGACTGAATAAGCAGTCCCTTGGGCTACCTTTTTTGACTCTAAGGAAGAGACCCTGCAAGGCTGCATCTGGCTGAAAATCACAAGGGCTGGGAAGTGATACCTGGAAAGTCAGTGAAAGAGGCCACAGTGCCTAGGCTCCAAAGCCCAGGTAAGGCTTTCGACAGTGCCCCTGGAACGTGAAGGCACCCTCCACAGCGCTTTTTCCCCATGTCTGCTCTGTAGCAGAGAGCTCTGGAGACTAGGTCTGTTCTGACTGGGAAACTGAGGCCCTGGGAGCAGAGCCATTGTTCTGGCGTCTTCACAGCCAAACACCTCTTGCACCAGGGAAGACTGAATAAGCAGTCCCTTGGGCTACCTTTTTTGACTCTAAGGAAGAGACCCTGCAAGGCTGCATCTGGCTGAAAATCACAAGGGGCTGGGAAGTGATACCTGGAAAGTCAGTGAAAGAGGCCACAGTGCCTAGGCTCCAAAGCCCAGGTAAGGGCTTCGACAGTGCCCTGGAACGTGAAGGCACCTCCTCAGAGCTTTTTCCCCATGTCTGCTCTGTAGCAGAGAGCTCTGGAGACTAGGTCTGTTCTGACTGGGAAACTGAGGCCCTGGGAGCAGAGCCATTGTTCTGGCGTCTTCACAGCCAAACACCTCTTGCACCAGGGAAGACTGAATAAGCAGTCCCTTGGGCTACCTTTTTTTGACTCTAAGGAAGAGACCCTGCAAGGCTGCATCTGGCTGAAAATCACAAGGGGCTGGGAAGTGATACCTGGAAAGTCAGTGAAAGAGGCCACAGTGCCTAGGCCCAAAGCCCGGGTAAGGCTTCCCCAAGTGCCCTGGAACGTGAAGGCACCCTCCACAGAGCTTTTTTCCCCATGTCTGCTCTGTAGCAGAGAGCTCTGGAGACTAGGTCTGTTCTGACTGGGAAAACTGAGGCCCTGGGAGCAGAGCCATTGTTCTGGCGTCTTCACAGCCAAACACCTCTTGCACCAGGGAAGACTGAATAAGCAGTCCCTTGGGCTACCTTTTTTGACTCTAAGGAAGAGACCCTGCAAGGCTGCATCTGGCTGAAAAATCACAAGGGGCTGGGAAGTGATACCTGGAAAGTTCAGTGAAAGAGGCCACAGTGCCTAGGCTCCAAAGCCCAGGTAAGGCTTCGACAGTGCCCTGGAACGTGAAGGCACCCTCCACAGCGCTTTTTCCCCATGTCTGCTCTCTGTAGCAGAGAGCTCTGGAGACTAGGTCTGTTCTGACTGGGAAACTGAGGCCCTGGGAGCAGAGCCATTGTTCTGGCGTCTTCACAGCCAAACACCTCTTGCACCAGGGAAGACTGAATAAGCAGTCCCTTGGGCTACCTTTTTTGACTCTAAGGAAGAGACCCTGCAAGGCTGCATCTGGCTGAAAATCACAAGGGGCTGGGAAGTGATACCTGGAAAGTCAGTGAAAGAGGCCACAGTGCCTAGGCCCCAGCACCCAGGTAGGGCTTCCCCAGTGCAGGGAACGTGAAGGCACCCTCCTCAGCGCTATTTCCCCATGTCTGCTCTGTAGCAGAGAGCTCTGGAGACTAGGTCTGTTCTGACTGGGAAACTGAGGCCCTGGGAGCAGAGCCATTGTTCTGGCGTCTTCACAGCCAAACACACCTCTTGCACCAGGGAAGACTGAATAAGCAGTCCCTTGGGCTACCTTTTTTGACTCTAAGGAAGAGACCCTGCAAGGCTGCATCTGGCTGAAAATCACAAGGGGCTGGGAAGTGATACCTGGAAAGTCAGTGAAAGAGGCCACAGTGCCTAGGCCCCAAAGCCCCGGGTAGGGCTTCCCCAAGTGCCCTGGAGCGCTATGGAAGTAACTTCAACGCATCGCGAAAATCACAAGGCTGAGAAAAATACCTGGAAAGCCCCAGTGACAGAGGCCACAGTGCCGAGCACCACACCCGTAAGTCCCCAACCAGGACCCTCAGGAAACCCTCCCAGACTATTTCTCCTTCGCTCGGGACAAAGCGCAGACGATCTGTGCTACGGAAACTGGCCCCTGAGCAGACCATTGTTTCTGGCGTCTTCCACAGCCAAACCACCTCTGCACCAGGGGAACCTGAAGAAGCATCCAGGGCTACCTTTTTGACGCGAAGAAAGTCCCTGCTAGCGGCATCTGGCTAAAATCAAAAGGCTGGAAGAGTACCTGGAATGTCAGTGAAAGCGGTGCCAACAGTTGCCTAAACCACCAAAGCCAGGTAAGGCTTCCCCAAGCGCTGATAAACTGGTTAGGGGCGGGACAACACTCATCGAACGCTATTTTTTCCATCAAGGCTGCTCGGGAAGCTAAGACTCTGCAGACGTGGTCGATCCTTAAACGGGGAAAACATTAGCGGGGAGGCGGCTGGGAGCAAGCCATTGTTTCTGGGCGTCTTCAAAGCCAAACACCGCGTTGCACCAGGAGAAGCACGGAAGAAGCATACTCCATGTCCGAGATCCTTGTTTCTCTAACGCTAAGGAAAGAACCCTGCAACGCTGCAAGTTGCTGAATATCACAAGGGATGGAAGTGAGACCTTGAAGGGCAGTGCGCGTAGCACCACAGTGCCCTAGCCCCTGCACCTGGGTATAGGCCTTACCTAAGGCAGAGAGCCTCTAGGAACCCTCCGCAACGCTATTTCCCCATGTCGCTCGGTAAGCAGAGAGCTTCTGGAGACTAGTCTGTTTTATCTGCTAACTTAACTCACTGTGAAGCAGCGCCATTGATGGGCTCGTGCTGCACTGCCCAACACCTCTTGCTCCAAGGGAAGGACTGAATCACAGCCTCTAGTGCCTAAACCGGTTTGGACTCTATGTAAGAGACCCCATAAAGGCTGCCATCGGGCTTGGAAATCACAAGGGGCTGGTAAGTGGAAAACCGGAAGGTGCAGTGAAAAGAAGCCACAGGGGCTAGGCCCGCGAGCACCGCCGGTAGGGGGGATGGCTATGGACCCCCATAGGCACAGGGAGCCTCAATAGGAAACCTCCTCAGCGAGTGGGGCCCCGAATGTCTGCTTCCTATATAGACAATAGGCTCAGGGATACTAGGCCTGTTCGGACTGGGGGGTGACAACTGAAGCGGAGCTAGCATGGGGGGGGGGGCCAACTTTGTTCTGGCGGAGAGAGCGTCAGCCATACACCACTAGCAACCAGTGTGATTTTCTGATTCTTGGCAGGGGGGGGGGGGGGGGGGGGGGTCATTTGTGTTCTAAGGGACCGGAGGAGGGGGGGGGAGGTGGGGGGGGTAGCGTAGGAAGAGACCCGGCGGTAGATGGGCGAGCTAGGGAAAGCACCAAGTGTGGTGGCGTGGGGAAGTGATAACTGACATCAGATGAAAGAGGCCACTAGTGCCTAGGCTCCACAGCCCAAAGTAAGGCTTCCACCCAGCCATTGGAACGTCAAGGAACCTCCACTCATAGCGCTTGTATTCCCACATGTCTGCTCTGTAGTACAGAAAGCGCTCGGAGACGAGGTCTGTTATGACTGGGAAACTTGAAGCCCTGATGCAGAGCCATGGTGCGGGCGGCATCACAGCCAAACACACCGCTTGCTCCAGGAGAAGACTGAATAAGCAGTCCCATGGGCTATCCGTGTCTTAAACGTCTAAGGAAGAGACCCGCTAGGCGGCATCGTGCTGAAAAATCACAAAGGGTCTGGAAATGTACCGAAAAGGCTTGAAAGAGGCCCCCCCACAGTCCGAGCTCAATCCCATAAGCAGCAGACAGTCTGTGGGAACGTGTACACCCGCTCAGACTATTTCCCCTGTCAGGTTAGTCTTATTGCGGGGGGGGAAGACGATGCCTTGCTGGAACGTGAACTGAGCACCCTCCATAAGCCATTTGGTTTCTGGCGCTTCACACCAAACAACTCTTGCACCAAAGTCTGTTCTGAGTGAAAACTGAGGCCGCTGGGACAGAAGCCCTTGTTCTATGGCTACTGTAACGCGAGCGGCGCGCGGACACCTCTGTGCGGGGGGGGAACCCAGGGAAGGGGACAGGGGGGCGAGGGTGGAATAAGATCAGGTGAGGAGGCGGGCGGGGGACACGAGTGGGGCATGACCGGTTTTTTGTGAGACTCTAGGGGGGGGGGTGGGAGAGGGGGGGGGGGGTTGTCATCTGGATCCCTGGCAAGTGGATATCTATCGAGTAGGGAGCGCGGGAATCACAATGGGCTGAAGTGTGCCCTGAAATTTCGTGAAAGAAGCCACAGTGCGCTAGTACTGCCAGCACCCTTTGTAGGGCTTCCCCAAGGCAGGGAGGCCCTCAAGTAAACTTCCTCAAAGCTATTTTCCCAAACATGTTCTGCTACTGTAACAATATGCTCAGTACTATCTCTAGGAGCGGGAGAGAGCGAGGAGCGAGGCGAGGGCGGGGGGCGAGGCAGGAGGCGAGGGCGTGGGGTGGTTGGCCAGGGGGGGGCGTCGCGGGAGGTGGTGAGTCGTTCTTGCTTCTCAGGGGGGGCGGGGGGTACTCCTAGCAGGAGCGACCATAGGCGAGTGCGCGAATAAGCGCGTGTGCGCTCTCGTGATTTGGGGGTGTGGGGGGGGGCGAATACGCGACCGTTTCGACTCTGAATGAAGGGTCCCCTGCAAGTCTGAGCATCTGGCTGAAAACACAAGGGGGCTGAGAAGTTGATACCTGGAAAGGCAGTGAAAGAGGCCCACAGTGCCTAGGCCCCAAAGCCCAGGTAGGGCTTCGACAGTGCAGGGAACTCAAGGAACCCTCCTCAGAGCTTTTTCCCCATGTCTGCTCTGTAGCAGAGAGCTCTGGAGACTAGGTCTGTTCTGACTGGGAAACTGAGGCCCTGGGAGCAGAGCCATTGTTCTGGCGTCTTCACAGCCAAACACCTCTTGTACCAGGGAAGACTGAATAAGCAGTCCCTTGGGCTACCTTTTTTGACTCTAAGGAAGAGACCCTGCAAGGCTGCATCTGGCTGAAAATCACAAGGGGCTGGGAAGTGATACCTGGAAAGTCAGTGAAAGAGGCCACAGTGCCTAGGCTCCAAAGCCCAGGTAAGGCTTCGACAGTGCCCTGGAACGTGAAGGCACCCTCCACAGCGCTTTTTTCCCCATGTCTGCTCTGTAGCAGAGAGCTCTGGAGACTAGGTCTGTTCTGACTGGGAAACTGAGGCCCTGGGAGCAGAGCCATTGTTCTGGCGTCTTCACAGCCAAACACCTCTTGCACCAGGGAAGACTGAATAAGCAGTCCCTTGGGCTACCTTTTTTTTTGACTCTAAGGAAGAGACCCTGCAAGGCTGCATCTGGCTGAAAATCACAAGGGGCTGGGAAGTGATACCTGGAAAGTCAGTGAAAGAGGCCACAGTGCCTAGGCTCCAAAGCCCAGGTAATGCTTCGACAGTGCCCTGGAACGTGAAGGGAACCCTCCACAGCGCTTTTTCCCCATGTCTGCTCTGTAGCAGAGAGAGCTCTGGAGACTAGGTCTGTTCTGACTGGGAAACTGAGGCCCTGGGAGCAGAGCCATTGTTCTGGCGTCTTCACAGCCAAACACCTCTTGCACCAGGGAAGACTGAATAAGCACTCCCTTGGGCTACCTTTTTTGACTCTAAGGAAGAGACCCTGCAAGGCTGCATCTGGCTGAAAATCACAAGGGGCTGGGAAGTGATACCTGGAAAGTCAGTGAAAGAGGCCACAGTGCCTAGGCTCCAAAGCCCCGGGTAGGGGCTTCCCCAAGGCAGGGCCTGAAGGAACCCTCCTCAGAGCTATTTCCCCATGTCTGCTCTGTAGCAGAGAGCTCTGGAGACTAGTCTGTTCTGACTGGGAAACTGAGGCCCTGGGAGCAGAGCCATTGTTCTGGCGTCTTCACAGCCAAACACCTCTTGCACCAGGGAAGACTGAATAAGCAGTCCCTTGGGCTACCTTTTTTGACTCTAAGGAAGAGAGACCCTGCAAGGCTGCATCTGGCTGAAAATCACAAGGGGCTGGGAAGTGATACCTGGAAAGTCAGTGAAAGAGGCCACAGTGCCTAGGCCCCAGCACCCGGGTAGGGCTTCCCCAAGGCAGGGAGCCTCAAGGAACCCTCCTCAGAGCTATTTCCCCATGTCTGCTCTGTAGCAGAGAGCTCTGGAGACTAGGTCTGTTCTGACTGGGAAACTGAGGCCCTGGGAGCAGAGCCATTGTTCTGGCGTCTTAAAGTCCGTGAAAGAGGGCCACAGTGCCTAGGCTCCCTTGGATTCCACAACGAACTAGTGACTAAGGAACCTCCCTGCGTTTTGCCACCCATGCATGCTCTGTAGCAAGAGAGCTCTGGATGACATCTAGGTGGGTTCTGACTGGAAAACTGAGGCCCCTGGGAAAGAGATCCATGCTTAGTGGAAAAAACAGGCCAAACCACCCCCCTCTTTGCACCAGGGAGACTGGAATAAGCAGTCCCCTTGGGACTAAGTTTTTTGACTCTAAGGAAGAGACCCATGCAAAGGCTGCATCTGGCTGAAAAGCCACAAGGGGCGGGGAAGTGAGGTAACACTGGAAAGTCAGTGAAAGAGGCCACAGTGCCAAGGCCCCAGCACCCGGGTAGGGCTTCCCCAAGGCAGGGGAGCCTCAAGGAACCCTCCACAGAGCTATTTCCCCCATGTCTGCTCTGTAGCAGAGAGCTCTGGAGACTAGGTCTGGTTCTGACTGGGAAACTGAGGCCCCTGGGAGCAGAGCCATTGTTTTCTGGCGTCTTCACACAGCCAAACACCTCTTGCACCAGGGAAGACTGAATAAGCAGTCCCCTTGGGCTACATTTTTTTGACTCTAAGGAAGAGACCCCTGCAAGGCTGCATCTGGCTGAAAATCACACAGGGTCTGGGAAGTGATACCTGGAAAGTCAGTGAAAGAGGCCACACAGTGCCTAGGCCCAGGCCCGCAGCCCAGGTAAGGCTTCGACAGTGCACTGGAACGTGAAAGGAACCCCTCCACTCAGAGCTATTTCCCCCATGTCTGCTATCTGTAGCAGAGGAGCTCTGGAGACTAGGTCTGTTCTGACTGGGGAAAACTGAGGCCTGAGTGGAGGCAGCAGAGCCATTGTTCTGGCGCCTTCACAGCCAAACAGCCAAACCACCTCTTTGCACCAGGGAAGACTGAATAAGCATCCCTTGGGCTACCTTTTTTGACTCTAAGGAAGAGACCCTGCAAGGCTGCATCTGGCTGAAAATCACAAGGGGCTGGGAAGTGATACCTGGAAAGTCAGTGAAAGAGGCCACAGTGCCTAGGCTCCAAAGCCCAGGTAAAGGCTTCGACAGTGCCCTGGAACCTGAAGGGCACCCTCCACAGCGCTTTTTCCCCCATGTCTGCTCTGTAGCAGAGAGCTTCTGGAGACTAGGTCTGTTCTGACTGGGAAAACTGAGGCCCTGGGAGCAGAGCCATTGTTCTGGCGTCTTCACAGCCAAACACCTCTTGCACCAGGGAAGAAACTGAATAAACAGCAGTCCCTTGGGCTACCTTTTTTGACTCTAAGGAAGAGACCCTGCAAGGCTGCATCTGGCTGGCTGAAAATCACAAGGGGCTGGGAAAGTGATACCTGGAAAGTCAGTGAAAGAGGCCACAGTGCCTAGGCTCCAAGCACCCAGGTAAGGCTTCCCCAAGGCCTGGGAACCTGAAGGGAACCCTCCACAGCGCTATTTTCCCCATGTCTGACTCTGTAGCAGAGAGCTCTGGAGACTAGGTCTGTTCTGACTGGGAAACTGAGGCCCTGGGAGCAGAGCCATTGTTCTGGCGTCTTCACAGCCAAACACCTCTTGCACCAGGGAAGACTGAATAAGCAGTCCCTTGGGCTACCTTTTTTGACTCTAAGGAAGAGACCCTGCAAGGCTGCATCTCAGGCCTGAAAATCACAAGGGTCTGGGAAGTGATACCTGGAAAAAGTCACGTGAAAGAGGCCACTGTGCCTGAGCCCCAGTTGGCTCCCAAAAGCCCAGGGCAGACAGTGCCCTGGAAATTGAAGTAGCACCCTCCACAGCTTTTCCCCATGTCTGCTCTGTAAAGCAGAGAGCTCTGGAACTAGGTTTCGTACTGACTGGGCAAACTGAGGCCCCTGGGGAGGTGCTCTGTAGAGCATTGTTAGGTCTTCACAGGACAGCCAAACACCACCTTGCACCAGGGAAAGACTGAATAAGCATCCCTTTGCTAACTTTTTTGACTCTAAGGAAGAGACCCTGCAAGGCTGCATCTGGCTGAAAATCACAAGGGGCTGGGAAGTGATACCTGGAAAAGTCAGTGAAAGAGGCCCACAGTGCCTAGGCTCCAAACCCCGGTTAGGGCTTCCCACAAGTGCCCTGGGCGTGAAGCAAACCCTCCACAGCGCTTTTTCCACATGTCTGCTCTGTTAGAGAGCTCTGGAGACTAGGTCTGTTCTGACTGGGAAACTGAGGCCCTGGGAGCAGAGCCATTGTTCTGGCGTCTTCACAGCCAAACACCTCTTGCACCAGGGAAGAACTGAATAAGCAGTCCCTTTGGGCTACCTTTTTTGACTCTAAGGAAAGAGACCCTGCAAGGCTGCATCTGGCTGAAAAATCACAAGGGGCTGGGAAGTGATACCTGGAAAGTCAGTGAAAGAGGCCACAGTGCCTAGGCTCCAAAAGCCCAGGTAGGGGCTTTCCCCAAGTGCCCTGGAACGTCAAGGAACCCCTCCACAGAGCTATTTTCCCCATGTCTGCTCTGTAGCAGAGAGAGCTCTGAGAGACTAGGTCTGTTCTGACTGGGAAACTGAGGCCCTGGGAGCAGAGCCATTGTTTTCTGGCGTCTTCACAGCCAAACACCTCTTGCACCAGGGAAGACTGAATAAGCAGTCCCCCTGGGCTACCTTTTTTGACTCTAAGGAAGAGACCCTGCAAGGCTGCATCTGGCTGAAAAATCACAAGGGGCTGGGGTAAGTGATACCTGGAAAGTCAGTGAAAGAGGCCCACAGTGCCTAGGCCCCAGCCCAGGTAAGGCTTCCCCAGTGCCCTGGAGACCTCAAGGCCCACCCTCCTCAGAGCTATTTCCCCATGTCTGCTCTGTAGCAGAGAGCTCTGGAGACTAGGTCTGTTCTGACTGGGAAACTGAGGCCCTGGGAGCAGAGCCATTGTTCTGGCGTCTTCACAGCCAAACACCTCTTGCACCAGGGAAGAGACTGAATAAGCAGTCCCTTGGGCTACCTTTTTTGACTCTAAGGAAGAGACCCTGCAAGGCTGCATCTGGCTGAAAATCACAAGGGGCTGGGAAGTGATACCTGGAAAGTCAGTGAAAGAGGCCACAGTGCCTAGGCTCCAAAGCCCCCGGTAAGGCTTCGACAGTGCCCTGGAAACGTTGAAGGAACCCTCCACAGCGCTTTTTTCCCCATTGTCTGCTCTGTAGCAGAGAGCTCTGGAGACTAGGTCTGTTCTGACTGGGAAACTGAGGCCCTGGGAGCAGAGCCATTGTTCTGGCGTCTTCACAGCCAAACACCCTCTTGCACCAGGGAAGACTGAATAAGCAGTCCCTTGGGCTACCTTTTTTGACTCTAAGGAAGAGACCCTGCAAGGCTGCATCTGGCTGAAAATCACACAAGGGGCTGGGAAGTGATACCTGGAAAGTCAGTGAAAGAGGCCACAGTGCCTAGGCTCAGCAGCCCCAGGTAAGGCTTCCCCAAGGCCCTGGAACCTCAAGGAACCCTCCTCAGAGCTATTTCCCCATGTCTGCTCTGTAGCAGAGAGCTCTGGGAGACTAGGTCTGTTCTGACTGGGGGAAACTGAGGCCCTGGGAGCAGAGCCATTGTTCTGGCTTCGTCTTCACAGCCAAACACCTCTTGCACCAGGGAAGACTGAATAAGCAGTCCCTTGGGCTACCTTTTTTGACTCTAAGGAAGAGACCCCTGCAAGGCTGCATCTGGCTGAAAATCACAAGGGGCTGGGAAGTGATACCTGGAAAGTCAGTGAAAGAGGCCACAGTGCCTAGGCCCAAAGCCCAGGGTAAGGCTTCCCCAAGCCCTGGAACTGAAGGAACCCTCCTCAGAGCTTTTTCCCCATGTCTGCTCTGTAGCAGAGAGCTCTGGAGACTAGGTCTGTTCTGACTGGGAAACTGAGGCCCTGGGAGCAGAGCCATTGTTCTGGGCGTCTTCACAGCCAAACACCTCTTGCACCAGGGAAGACTGAATAAGCAGTCCCTTGGGCTACCTTTTTTGACTCTAAGGAAGAGACCCTGCAAGGCTGCATCTGGCTGAAAATCACAAGGGGGCTGGGAAGTGATACCTGGAAAGTCAGTGAAAGAGGCCACAGTGCCTAGGCTCCAGCACCCACAGGTAAGGCTTTCGAACAAGGCCAAGCCTGGAACCTGAAGGCACCCCTCCTCAGAAGATGCTATTTTCCCCATGTCTGCTCTGTAGCAGAGAGCTCTGGAGACTAGGTCTGTTCTCTGACTGGGAAAACTGAGGCCCTGGGAGCAGAGCCATTGTTCTGGCGTCTTCACAGCCAAAACCTCTTGCACCAGGGAAGACTGAATAAGCAGTCCCTTGGGCTACCTTTTTTGACTCTAAGGAAGAGACCCTGCAAGGCTGCATCTGGCTGAAAATCACAAGGGGCTGGGAAGTGATACCCTGGAAAGTCAGTGAAAGAGGCCCACAGTGCCTAGGCTCCAAAGCACCAGGGTAGGGCTTCCCAAGTGCAGGGAACGTCAAGGAACCCCTCCTCAGCGCTATTTCCCCCCATGTCTGCTCTGTAGCAGAGAGCTCTGGAGACTAGGTCTGTTCTGACTGGGAAACTGAGGGCCCTGGGAGCAGAGCCATTGTTCTGGCGTCTTCACAGCCAAAAACACCTCTTGCACCAGGGAAGACTGAATAAGCAGTCCCTTGGGCTACCTTTTTTTTGACTCTAAGGAAGAGACCCCTGCAAGGCTGCATCTGGGCTGAAAAATCACAAGGGGCTGGGAAGTGATACCTGGAAAGTCAGTGAAAGAGGCCACAGTGCCTAGGCTCCAAAGCCCAGGTAAGGCTTCGACAGTGCCCTGGAGAACGTGAAGGCACCCTCCACAGCGCTTTTTCCCCATGTCTGCTCTGTAGCAGAGAGCTCTGGAGACTAGGTCTGTTCTGATCTGGGAAAACTGAGGCCCTGGGAAGCAGAGCCATTGTTCTGGCGTCATCTTCACAGCCAAACACCTCTTGCACCACTGAATAAGCAGTCCCTTGGGCTACCTTTTTTTGACTCTAAGGAAGGAAGAGACCCTGCAAGGCTGCATCTGGCTGAAAATCACACAAGGGGCTGGGAAGTGATATACCTGGAAAGTCAGTGAAAGAGGCCACAGTGCCTAGGCTCCAAGGCCCAGCCGGGTAGGGCTTCAACACCAACAGTGCCCACCAGGGAAGCCTTGGGTAAACTCAAGGAACCCTCCACAGAGCTATTTCCCCCATGTCTGCTCTGTAGCAGAGAGCTCTGCTGGAGACTAGGTCTGTTCTGACTGGGAAACTGAGGCCCTGGGAGCAGAGCCATTGTTCTGGCGTTCTTCACAGCCAAACACCTCTTGCACCAGGGAAAAGACTGAATAAGCAGTCCCTTGGGCTACCTTTTTTTGACTCTAAGGAAGAGACCCTGCAAGGCTGCATCTGGCTGAAAATCACAAGGGGGCTGGGAAGTGATACCTGGAAAGTCAGTGAAAGAGGCCACAGTGCCTAGGCCCCAAAGCCTTCCACCGGGTAGGGCTTTGCCCATGGCAGGCAGAAGCGTCAAGGAACCCTCCTCAGAGCTATTTTCCCCATGTCTGCTCTGTAGCAGAGAGCTCTGGAGACTAGGTCTGTTCTGACTGGGAAAAAACTGAGGCCCTGGGAGCAGAGCCATTGTTCTGGCGTCTTCACAGCCAAACACCTCTTGCACCACCAGGGAAGACTGAATAAGCAGTCCCCTTGGGCTACCTTTTTTGACTCTAAGGAAGAGACCCTGCAAGGCTGCATCTGGCTGAAAATCACAAAGGGGGAAGAAGAAAGTGATACCTGGAAAGTCAGTCAGTGAAGGAGGCACACAGTGCCTGCTCCCAAAAGCCCAGGTAAGGCTTCGACAGGCAAGGCCCTGGAGAAACGCCTGAAGGGACACCCTCCTCAGCGCTTTTTTCCCCATGTCTGCTCTGTAGCAGAGAGCTCTGGAGACTAGGTCTGTTTCTGACTGGGAAAAAACTGAGGCCCTGGGAGAGCAGAGCCATTGTTTCTGGCGTCTTCACAGCCAAACACCTCTTGCACCAGGGAAGAAGACTGAATAAGCAGTCCCCTTGGGCTACCTTTTTTTTGACTCTAAGGAAGAGACCCTGCAAGGCTGCATCTGGCTGAAAAAATCACAAGGGGGCTGGGAAGTGATACCTGGAAAGTCAGTGAAAAGGTCAGTGAAGGCACACAGTGCCTAGGCTCCAAAGCCCAGGTAAGGCTTCCCCACAGTGCCCTGGAACGTGAAGGGCACCCTCCACAGCGCTTTTTCCCCATGTCTGCTCTGTAGCAGAGAGCTCTGGAGACTAGGTCTGTTCTCTGACTGGGAGGAAACTGAGGCCCTGGGAGCAGAGCCATTGTTTCTGGCGTCTTCACAGCCAAACACCTCTTGCACCAGGGAAGACTGAATAAGCAGTCCCTTGGGCTACCTTTTTTGACTCTAAGGAAGAGACCCTGCAAGGCTGCATCTGGCTGAAAATCACAAGGGGGCTGGGAAGTGATACCTGGAAAGTCAGTGAAAGAGGAGGCCACAGTGCCTAGGCCCCAAAGCCCGGGTAAGGCTTCCCCAAGTGCAGGGAGCCTGAAGGAAACCCTCCACAGCGAGCTTTTTTCCCCATGTCTGCTCTGTAGCAGAGAGCTCTGGAGACTAGGTCTGTTCTGACTGGGGAAACTGAGGCCCTGGGAGCAGAGCCATTGTTCTGGCGTCTTCACAGCCAAACACCTCTTGCACCAGGGAAGACTGAATAAGCAGTCCCTTGGGCTACCTTTTTTGACTCTAAGGAAGAGACCCTGCAAGGGCTGCATCTGGCTGAAAATCACAAGGGGCTGGGAAGTGATACCTGGAAAGTCAGTGAAAGAGGCCACAGTGCCTAGGCCCCAGCAGCCCAAAGTAAGGCTTCCCCAAGTGCCCTGGAACGTGAAGGCACCCACCTCCAGCACAGCGCTTTTTCCCCATGTGTCTGCTCTGTAGCAGAGAGCTCTGGAGACTAGGTCTGTTCTGACTGGGAAAAAAGGAGGCCCTGGGAGCAGAGCCATTGTTCTGGCGTCTTCACAGCCAAACACCTCTTGCACCAGGGGAAGACTGAATAAGCAGTCCCTTGGGCTACCTTTTTTGACTCTAAAGAAGAGACCCTGCAAGGCTGCATCTGGCTGAAAATCACAAGGGGCTGGGAAGTGGATACCTGGAAAGTCAGTGAAAGAGGCCACAGTGCCTAGGCTCCAAAGCCCAGGTAAGGCTTCGACAGTGCCCTGGAACGTGAAGGAACCCACCCTCTCAGAGAGCTATTTTCCCCATGTCTGCTCTGTAGCAGAGAGCTCTGGAGACTAGGTCTGTTCTGACTGGGAAAACTGAGGCCCTGGGAGCAGAGCCATTGTTTCTGGCGTCTTCACAGCCAAACACCTCTTGCACCAGGGAAGACTGAATAAGCAGTCCCTTGGGCTACCTTTTTTTTGACTCTAAGGAAGAGACCCTGCTGCAAGGCTGCATCTGGCTGAAAAAATCACAAGGGGGCTGGGAAGTGATACCTGGAAAGTCAGTGAAAGAGGCCACAGTGCCTAGGGCCCCAAAGCACCAGGTAGGGCTTCCCAGTGCCCTGGAACGTCAAGGGAACCTCCTCAGAGCTTTTTTTCCCATGTCTGCTCTGTAGCAGAGAGCTCTGGAGACTAGGTCTGTTCTGACTGGGAAACTGAGGCCCTGGGGAGCAGAGCCATTGTTCTGGCGTCTTCACAGCCAAACACACCTCTTGCACCAGGGAGGGGAAGACTGAATAAGCAGTCCCTTGGGCTACCTTTTTTGACTCTAAGGAAGAGACCCTGCAAGGCTGCATCTGGCTGAAAATCACAAGGGGCTGGGAAGTGTGATACCTGGAAAGTCAGTGAAAGAGGCCACAGTGCCTAGGCTCCAAAGCCCAGGTAAGGCTTCGACAGTGCCAGGGAACCTGAAGGGAAGCACCTCTCACAGAGCGCTATTTTCCCCATGTCTGCTCTGTAGCAGAGAGCTCTGGGAGACTAGGTCTGTTCTGACTGACTGGGAAACTGAGGCCCTGGGAGCAGAGCCATTGTTTCTGGCGTCTTCACAGCCAAAACACACCTCTTGCACCAGGGAAGACTGAATAAGCAGTCCCTTGGGGCTACCTTTTTTGACTCTAAGGAAGAGACCCTGCAAGGCTGCATCTGGCTGAAAATCACAAGGGGCTGGGAAGTGATACCTGGAAAGTCAGTGAAAAGAGGCCACAGTGCCTAGGCTCCAAAGCCCAGGTAAGGCTTCGACAGTGCCCTGGAACGTGAAAGGCACCCTCCACAGAGCTTTTTTCCCCATGTCTGCTCTGTAGCAGAGAGCTCTGGAGACTAGGGTCTGTTCTGACTGGGAAACTGAGGCCCTGGGAGCAGAGCCATTGTTCTGGCGTCTTCACAGCCAAACACCTCTTGCACCAGGGAAGACTGAATAAGCAGTCCCTTGGGCTACCTTTTTTGACTCTAAGGAAGAGAGACCCTGCAAGGGCTGCATCTGGCTGGCTGAAAATCACAAGGGGGCTGGGAAGTGATACCTGGAAAGTCAGTGAAAGAGGCCACAGTGCCTAGGCTCCAGCAAAGCCCAGGTAGGGCTTCCCCAAGGCCCCTGGAACGTCAAGGCAACCCTCCACAGAGCTATTTCCCCATGTCTGCTCTGTAGCAGAGAGCTCTGGAGACTAGGTCTGTTCTGACTGGGAAACTGAGGCCCTGGGAGCAGAGCCATTGTTCTGGCGTCTTCACAGCCAAACACCTCTTGCACCAGGGAAGACTGAATAAGCAGTCCCTTGGGGCTACCTTTTTTGACTCTAAGGAAGAGACCCTGCAAGGCTGCATCTGGCTGAAAATCACAAGGGGCTGGGGAAGTGATACCTGGAAAGTCAGTGAAAGAGGCCACAGTGCCTAGGCCCCAAAGCCCAGGTAGGGCTTCGACAGTGCAGGGAACGTGAAGGAACCCTCCACAGCGCTTTTTCCCCATGTCTGCTCTGTAGCAGAGAGCTCTGGAGACTAGGTCTGTTCTGACTGGGAAAACTGAGGCCCTGGGGGAGCAGAGCCATTGTTCTGGCGTCTTCACAGCCAAACACCTCTTGCACCAGGGAAGACTGAATAAGCAGTCCCTTGGGGCTACCTTTTTTTGACTCTAAGGAAGAGACCCTGCAAGGCTGCATCTGGCTGAAAATCACAAGGGGGCTGGGAAGTGATACCTGGAAAGTCAGTGAAAGAGGCCACAGTGCCTAGGCTCCAAAGCCCAGGTAAGGCTTCGACAGTGCCCTGGAACGTGAAGGGCACCCTCCACAGCGCTTTTTTCCCATGTCTGCTCTGTAGCAGAGAGCTCTGGAGACTAGGTCTGTTTCTGACTGGGAAACTGAGGCCCTGGGAGCAGAGCCATTGTTCTGGCGTCTTCACAGCCAAACACCTCTTGCACCAGGGAAGACTGAATAAGCAGTCCCTTGGGCTACCTTTTTTGACTCTAAGGAAGAGACCATGCAAGGCTGCATCTGGCTGAAAATGTCTGCTCTGTAGCAGAGAGCTCTGGAGACTAGGTCTGTTCTGACTGGGAAACTGAGGCCCTGGGAGCAGAGCCATTGTTCTGGCGTCTTCACAGCCAAACACCTCTTGCACCAGGGAAAGACTGAATAAGCAGTCCCTTGGGCTACCTTTTTTGACTCTAAGGAAGAGACCCTGCAAGGCTGCATCTGGCTGAAAATCACAAGGGGCTGGGAAGTGATACCTGGAAAGTCAGTGAAAGAGGCCACAGTGCCTAGGCTCCAAAGCCCAGGTAAGGCTTCGACAGTGCCCTGGAACGTGAAGGAACCCTCCACAGCGCTTTTTCCCCATGTCTGCTCTGTAGCAGAGAGCTCTGGAGACTAGGTCTGTTCTGACTGGGAAACTGAGGCCCTGGGAGCAGAGCCATTGTTCTGGCGTCTTCACAGCCAAACACCTCTTGCACCAGGGAAGACTGAATAAGCAGTCCATTGGGCTACCTTTTTTGACTCTAAGGAAAG
>JAGTYA010000399.1:0-27099 GCA_024291935.2 Okapia johnstoni | reverse complement strand
ACCTTTGGTCTTGGCCCGGAACTGGCCCCTTGGGGCTCTCTCTCGAACCTCAGGAGAGGCGAGAGTCCCGCTCTGAGGTGCGAGGGAATGTGATGGCATTCAGGAAGGGGATTGGACCCCCCTTTCGAGAGGAGGGGCCGACGGCGACGGGGGGCCCCTCGCGAGCGGCCTCTGGAGACTCAGGGTTCCGCTCGCCTGTGGACACGGGTATCCCAGGGAACCTCTGGGGGCGCCTAGAGGGAGTCCAGCCTCCGTTGCAGCGCCAGAGAGAAGGCAGGACGGCTCTCGCGTCGCTGCAGATCCCAAGGGCCCCGTCTCGCAAGGAGGGGGGGCCCGGGGGACGCCCTCGCGGTGTGGCGGGAAGCCCCGCTTTCTTGGCAGGTTGGCCCGGGGATCTCGGGGGACACCTGGAGTCGCCCGCAAGGAGTCAAGCCCCGTTCGGAGCCGGAACAGGTGCCGGGGCATGCTCTCCATGCCCTGCAAGGGAAAAGCGCCTCCTCCCTCTATGGGCGTGGCCTCACGGGGGTGTTCTCGACTTGCGGCGGTGCATTCTCGAGTTGCGGCGGGTACCCCGGCCCGTCTCCCCCGTTAGCCCAGCGGGGTCGCCATGCCTCCTTTCGAGCGGACAGGGGCCCGAGCAGCCTCGGGATTCGCCAGGAGGCGCTGCAGCGCCCTGGGTCCGCGTCAGGCATGGAGCTAGGACCCTCGGGGGTCCCCGGAGGGGGGGAGGGGACAGGTATAACTGGCACCTGTGGGGTGGCCTCCAGGGAGTCGAGGGGACTCAGCCTTTCTCTCCGGTCACAGCCAAGGGCAATCGGGCTTCCCCTCGAATGCAGGGGCGAAGGTCGTGCTTTTCCGCGCGGCGCAGGGGGAAGCGGGGGTGGCCTCTCTGAATCGGGGGCGTGGCGCCTCGGGGAGCCTCTCTTGTTGCCTCTGAGAAGTCCAGGCCTCCTTTGACATCGCCAGGGGCTGCTGGGCTTCCCCTCGCCTCACGTCCAGGGAACTGGACTCGCTTGCCGATGGGGGTTCCTCGGGGACCTTTGGTCTTGCGGCCGGAACTGGCCCCTTGGGGCCTCTTCTCGAACCTCAGGAGAGGCGAGAGTCCCGCTCTGGAGGTGCGAGGGAATGTAGGGATTGCGATGGCATTCAGGAAGGGGATTGGACCCCCCTTTCGAGAGGAGGGGCCGACGGCGACGGGGGGCCCCTCGCGAGCGGCCTCTGGAGACTCAGGGTTCCGCTCGCCTGTGGACACGGGTATCCCAGGGAACCTCTGGGGGCGCCTAGAGGGAGTCCAGCCTCCGTTGCAGCGCCAGAGAGAAGGCAGGACGGCTCTCGCGTCGCTGCAGATCCCAAGGGCCCCGTCTCGCAAGGAGGGGGGCCCGGGGGACGCCCTCGCGGTGTGGCGGGAAGCCCCGCTTTCTTGGCAGGTTGGCCCGGGGATCTCGGGGGACACCTGGAGTCGCCCGCAAGGAGTCAAGCCCCGTTCGGAGCCGGAACAGGTGCCGGGGCATGCTCTCCATGCCCTGCAAGGGAAAAGCGCCTCCTCCCTCTATGGGCGTGGCCTCACGGGGGTGTTCTCGACTTGCGGCGGTGCATTCTCGAGTTGCGGCGGGTACCCCGGCCCGTCTCCCCCCGTTAGCCCAGCGGGGTCGCCATGCCTCCTTTCGAGCGGACAGGGGCCCGAGCAGCCTCGGGATTCGCCAGGAGGCGCTGCAGCGCCCTGGGTCCGCGTCAGGCATGGAGCTAGGACCCTCGGGGGTCCCCGGAGGGGGGGAGGGGACAGGTATAACTGGCACCTGTGGGGTGGCCTCCAGGGAGTCGAGGGGACTCAGCCTTTCTCTCCGGTCACAGCCAAGGGCAATCGGGCTTCCCCTCGAATGCAGGGGCGAAGGTCGTGCTTTTCCGCGCGGCGCAGGGGGAAGCGGGGGTGGCCTCTCTGAATCGGGGGCGTGGCGCCTCGGGGAGCCTCTCTTGTTGCCTCTGAGAAGTCCAGGCCTCCTTTGACATCGCCAGGGGCTGCTGGGCTTCCCCTCGCCTCACGTCCAGGGAACTGGACTCGCTTGCCGATGGGGGTTCCTCGGGGACTTTGGTCTTGCGGCCGGAACTGGCCCCTTGGGCCTCTTCTCGAACCTCAGGAGAGGCGAGAGTCCCGCTCTGGAGGTGCGAGGGAATGTAGGGATTGCGATGGCATTCAGGAAGGGGATTGGACCCCCCTTTCGAGAGGAGGGGCCGACGGCGACGGGGGGCCCCTCGCGAGCGGCCTCTGGAGACTCAGGGTTCCGCTCGCCTGTGGACACGGGTATCCCAGGGAACCTCTGGGGGCGCCTAGAGGGAGTCCAGCCTCCGTTGCAGCGCCAGAGAGAAGGCAGGACGGCTCTCGCGTCGCTGCAGATCCCAAGGGCCCCGTCTCGCAAGGAGGGGGGCCCCGGGGGACGCCCTCGCGGTGTGGCGGGAAGCCCCGCTTTCTTGGCAGGTTGGCCCGGGGATCTCGGGGGACACCTGGAGTCGCCCGCAAGGAGTCAAGCCCCGTTCGGAGCCGGAACAGGTGCCGGGGCATGCTCTCCATGCCCTGCAAGGGAAAAGCGCCTCCTCCCTCTATGGGCGTGGCCTCACGGGGGTGTTCTCGACTTGCGGCGGTGCATTCTCGAGTTGCGGCGGGTACCCCGGCCCGTCTCCCCCGTTAGCCCAGCGGGGTCGCCATGCCTCCTTTCGAGCGGACAGGGGCCCGAGCAGCCTCGGGATTCGCCAGGAGGCGCTGCAGCGCCCTGGGTCCGCGTCAGGCATGGAGCTAGGACCCTCGGGGGTCCCCGGAGGGGGGGAGGGGACAGGTATAACTGGCACCTGTGGGGTGGCCTCCAGGGAGTCGAGGGGACTCAGCCTTTCTCTCCGGTCACAGCCAAGGGCAATCGGGCTTCCCCTCGAATGCAGGGGCGAAGGTCGTGCTTTTCCGCGCGGCGCAGGGGAAGCGGGGGTGGCCTCTCTGAATCGGGGGCGTGGCGCCTCGGGGAGCCTCTCTTGTTGCCTCTGAGAAGTCCAGGCCTCCTTTGACATCGCCAGGGGCTGCTGGGCTTCCCCTCGCCTCACGTCCAGGGAACTGGACTCGCTTGCCGATGGGGGTTCCTCGGGGACCTTTGGTCTTGCGGCCGGAACTGGCCCCTTGGGGCCTCTTCTCGAACCTCAGGAGAGGCGAGAGTCCCGCTCTGGAGGTGCGAGGGAATGTAGGGATTGCGATGGCATTCAGGAAGGGGATTGGACCCCCCTTTTCGAGAGGAGGGGCCGACGGCGACGGGGGCCCCTCGCGAGCGGCCTCTGGAGACTCAGGGTTCCGCTCGCCTGTGGACACGGGTATCCCAGGGAACCTCTGGGGGCGCCTAGAGGGAGTCCAGCCTCCGTTGCAGCGCCAGAGAGAAGGCAGGACGGCTCTCGCGTCGCTGCAGATCCCAAGGGCCCCGTCTCGCAAGGAGGGGGGCCCGGGGGACGCCCTCGCGGTGTGGCGGGAAGCCCCGCTTTCTTGGCAGGTTGGCCCGGGGATCTCGGGGGACACCTGGAGTCGCCCGCAAGGAGTCAAGCCCCGTTCGGAGCCGGAACAGGTGCCGGGCATGCTCTCCATGCCCTGCAAGGGAAAAGCGCCTCCTCCCTCTATGGGCGTGGCCTCACGGGGGTGTTCTCGACTTGCGGCGGTGCATTCTCGAGTTGCGGCGGGTACCCCGGCCCGTCTCCCCCGTTAGCCCAGCGGGGTCGCCATGCCTCCTTTCGAGCGGACAGGGGCCCGAGCAGCCTCGGGATTCGCCAGGAGGCGCTGCAGCGCCCTGGGTCCGCGTCAGGCATGGAGCTAGGACCCTCGGGGGTCCCCGGAGGGGGGGAGGGGACAGGTATAACTGGCACCTGTGGGGTGGCCTCCAGGGAGTCGAGGGGACTCAGCCTTTCTCTCCGGTCACAGCCAAGGGCAATCGGGCTTCCCCTCGAATGCAGGGGCGAAGGTCGTGCTTTTCCGCGCGGCGCAGGGGGAAGCGGGGGTGGCCTCTCTGAATCGGGGGCGTGGCGCCTCGGGGAGCCTCTCTTGTTGCCTCTGAGAAGTCCAGGCCTCCTTTGACATCGCCAGGGGCTGCTGGGCTTCCCCTCGCCTCACGTCCAGGGAACTGGACTCGCTTGCCGATGGGGTTCCTCGGGGACCTTTGGTCTTGCGGCCGGAACTGGCCCCTTGGGGCCTCTTCTCGAACCTCAGGAGAGGCGAGAGTCCCGCTCTGGAGGTGCGAGGGAATGTAGGGATTGCGATGGCATTCAGGAAGGGGATTGGACCCCCCTTTCGAGAGGAGGGGCCGACGGCGACGGGGGGCCCCTCGCGAGCGGCCTCTGGAGACTCAGGGTTCCGCTCGCCTGTGGACACGGGTATCCCAGGGAACCTCTGGGGGCGCCTAGAGGGAGTCCAGCCTCCGTTGCAGCGCCAGAGAGAAGGCAGGACGGCTCTCGCGTCGCTGCAGATCCCAAGGGCCCCGTCTCGCAAGGAGGGGGGCCCGGGGGACGCCCTCGCGGTGTGGCGGGAAGCCCCGCTTTCTTGGCAGGTTGGCCCGGGGATCTCGGGGGACACCTGGAGTCGCCCGCAAGGAGTCAAGCCCCGTTCGGAGCCGGAACAGGTGCCGGGGCATGCTCTCCATGCCCTGCAAGGGAAAAGCGCCTCCTCCCTCTATGGGCGTGGCCTCACGGGGGTGTTCTCGACTTGCGGCGGTGCATTCTCGAGTTGCGGCGGGTACCCCGGCCCGTCTCCCCCGTTAGCCCAGCGGGGTCGCCATGCCTCCTTTCGAGCGGACAGGGGCCCGAGCAGCCTCGGGATTCGCCAGGAGGCGCTGCAGCGCCCTGGGTCCGCGTCAGGCATGGAGCTAGGACCCTCGGGGGTCCCCGGAGGGGGGGAGGGGACAGGTATAACTGGCACCTGTGGGGTGGCCTCCAGGGAGTCGAGGGGACTCAGCCTTTCTCTCCGGTCACAGCCAAGGGCAATCGGGCTTCCCCTCGAATGCAGGGGCGAAGGTCGTGCTTTTCCGCGCGGCGCAGGGGGAAGCGGGGGTGGCCTCTCTGAATCGGGGCGTGGCGCCTCGGGGAGCCTCTCTTGTTGCCTCTGAGAAGTCCAGGCCTCCTTTGACATCGCCAGGGGCTGCTGGGCTTCCCCTCGCCTCACGTCCAGGGAACTGGACTCGCTTGCCGATGGGGGTTCCTCGGGGACCTTTGGTCTTGCGGCCGGAACTGGCCCCTTGGGGCCTCTTCTCGAACCTCAGGAGAGGCGAGAGTCCCGCTCTGGAGGTGCGAGGGAATGTAGGGATTGCGATGGCATTCAGGAAGGGGATTGGACCCCCCTTTCGAGAGGAGGGGCCGACGGCGACGGGGGGCCCCTCGCGAGCGGCCTCTGGAGACTCAGGGTTCCGCTCGCCTGTGGACACGGGTATCCCAGGGAACCTCTGGGGGCGCCTAGAGGGAGTCCAGCCTCCGTTGCAGCGCCAGAGAGAAGGCAGGACGGCTCTCGAGTCGCTGCAGATCCCAAGGGCCCCGTCTCGCAAGGAGGGGGGCCCGGGGGACGCCCTCGCGGTGTGGCGGGAAGCCCCGCTTTCTTGGCAGGTTGGCCCGGGGATCTCGGGGGACACCTGGAGTCGCCCGCAAGGAGTCAAGCCCCGTTCGGAGCCGGAACAGGTGCCGGGGCATGCTCTCCATGCCCTGCAAGGGAAAAGCGCCTCCTCCCTCTATGGGCGTGGCCTCACGGGGGTGTTCTCGACTTGCGGCGGTGCATTCTCGAGTTGCGGCGGGTACCCCGGCCCGTCTCCCCCGTTAGCCCAGCGGGGTCGCCATGCCTCCTTTCGAGCGGACAGGGGCCCGAGCAGCCTCGGGATTCGCCAGGAGGCGCTGCAGCGCCCTGGGTCCGCGTCAGGCATGGAGCTAGGACCCTCGGGGGTCCCCGGAGGGGGGGAGGGGGACAGGTATAACTGGCACCTGTGGGGTGGCCTCCAGGGAGTCGAGGGGACTCAGCCTTTCTCTCCGGTCACAGCCAAGGGCAATCGGGCTTCCCCTCGAATGCAGGGGCGAAGGTCGTGCTTTTTCCGCGCGGCGCAGGGGGAAGCGGGGGTGGCCTCTCTGAATCGGGGGCGTGGCGCCTCGGGGAGCCTCTCTTGTTGCCTCTGAGAAGTCCAGGCCTCCTTTGACATCGCCAGGGGCTGCTGGGCTTCCCCTCGCCTCACGTCCAGGGACCTGGACTCGCTTGCCGATGGGGGTTCCTCGGGGACCTTTGGTCTTGCGGCCGGAACTGGCCCCTTGGGGCCTCTTCTCGAACCTCAGGAGAGGCGAGAGTCCCGCTCTGGAGGTGCGAGGGAATGTAGGGATTGCGATGGCATTCAGGAAGGGGATTGGACCCCCCTTTCGAGAGGAGGGGCCGACGGCGACGGGGGGCCCCTCGCGAGCGGCCTCTGGAGACTCAGGGTTCCGCTCGCCTGTGGACACGGGTATCCCAGGGAACCTCTGGGGGCGCCTAGAGGGAGTCCAGCCCGTTGCAGCGCCAGAGAGAAGGCAGGACGGCTCTCGAGTCGCTGCAGATCCCAAGGGCCCCGTCTCGCAAGGAGGGGGCCCGGGGGACGCCCTCGCGGTGTGGCGGGAAGCCCCGCTTTCTTGGCAGGTTGGCCCGGGGATCTCGGGGGACACCTGGAGTCGCCCGCAAGGAGTCAAGCCCCGTTCGGAGCCGGAACAGGTGCCGGGGCATGCTCTCCATGCCCTGCAAGGGAAAAGCGCCTCCTCCCTCTATGGGCGTGGCCTCACGGGGGTGTTCTCGACTTGCGGCGGTGCGCGGGGGTGGCCTCTCTGAATCGGCGGGGCGCGTGGCGCCTTCGGTGGAGCCCTCTCTTGTTGCCATCTGATAAGTCCAGGCCTCCCTTTGACAATCGCCAGGGGCTGCTGGGCTTCCCCTCGCCTCACCGTCCAGGGAACTGGACTCGCTTTATGCCGATGGGGGTTCCTCGGGGACCTTTTGGTCTTGCGGCCTGGACACTTGTCCCTTGGGGCCTCTTCTCGAACTCTGGAGAGGCTTCGAAGAGTCCCGCTCTGAGAGGTGCGACGGAGTCCTAGGGATCTGCGGATGCATTCAGCCAAGCGGATTTGGACCCCCCTTGTCAACGGGAGGGGCCGACTGCGATGGGGGGCCCCTCAAAAGGAAGCGAGGCGGCACTTCTGGAGACCTCAGGGTTCCGCTCGCGTAGCGACAGGGTATCCCAGTCCGAACGGCTGGGGGCGCTAGAGGGAGTCCAGACTCCGTTGCAGCGCAGAGAGAAGGCTGGACCGGGCTCTCACGACGTTCTGCAGATCTCCAGCTCTGCGTTCTCGGCAAGGAGGGGTCCCGGGGGATCCCTCGCGGTAGAGAGGAGGGGCCGACGGCGACGGGGACGGGGGGTCCCCTCGCGAGCGGCCTCTGGAGACTCAGGGTTCCGCTCGCCTGTGGACACGGGTATCCCAGGGAACCTCTGGGGGCGCCTAGAGGGGAGTCCAGCCTCCGTTGCAGCGCCAGAGAGAAGGCAGGACGGCTCTCGAGTCGCTGCAGATCCCAAGGGCCCCGTCTCGCAAGGAGGGGGGGCCCGGGGGACGCCCCTCGCGGTGTGGCGGGAAGCCCCGCTTTCTTGGCAGGTTGGCCCGGGGATCTCGGGGGACACCTGGAGTCGCCCGCAAGGAGTCAAGCCCCGTTCGGAGCCGGAACAGGTGCCGGGCATGCTCCTCCATGCCCTGCAAGGGAAAAGCGCCTCCTCCCTCTATGGGCGTGGCCTCACGGGGGTGTTTCTCGACTTGCGGCGGTGCATTCTCGAGTTGCGGCGGGTACCCCGGCCCGTCTCCCCCGTTAGCCCAGCGGGGTCGCCATGCCTCCTTTCGAGCGGACAGGGGCCCGAGCAGCCTCGGGATTCGCCAGGAGGCGCTGCAGCGCCCTGGGTCCGCGTCAGGCATGGAGCTAGGACCCTCGGGGGTCCCCGGAGGGGGGGGAGGGGACAGGTATAAACTGGCACCTGTGGGGTGGCCTCCAGGGAGTCGAGGGGACTCAGCCTTTTCTCTCCGGTCACAGCCAAGGGCAATCGGGCTTCCCCTCGAATGCAGGGGCGAAGGTCGTGCTTTTCCGCGCGGCGCAGGGGGAAGCGGGGGTGGCCTCTCTGAATCGGGGGCGTGGCGCCTCGGGGAGCCTCTCTTGTTGCCTCTGAGAAGTCCAGGCCTCCTTTGACATCGCCAGGGGCTGCTGGGCTTCCCCTCGCCTCACGTCCAGGGAACTGGACTCGCTTGCCGATGGGGTTCCTCGGGGACCTTTGGTCTTGCGGCCGGAACTGGCCCCTTGGGGCCTCTTCTCGAACCTCAGGAGAGGCGAGAGTCCCGCTCTGGAGGTGCGAGGGAATGTAGGGATTGCGATGGCATTCAGGAAGGGGATTGGACCCCCCTTTCGAGAGGAGGGGCCGACGGCGACGGGGGGCCCCTCGCGAGCGGCCTCTGGAGACTCAGGGTTCCGCTCGCCTGTGGACACGGGTATCCCAGGGAACCTCTGGGGGCGCCTAGAGGGAGTCCAGCCTCCGTTTGCAGCGCCAGAGAGAAGGCAGGACGGCTCTCGCGTCGCTGCAGATCCCAAGGGCCCCGTCTCGCAAGGAGGGGGGCCCGGGGGACGCCCTCGCGGTGTGGCGGGAAGCCCCGCTTTCTTGGCAGGTTGGCCCGGGGATCTCGGGGGACACCTGGAGTCGCCCGCAAGGAGTCAAGCCCCGTTCGGAGCCGGAACAGGTGCCGGGGCATGCTCTCCATGCCCTGCAAGGGAAAAGCGCCTCCTCCCTCTATGGGCGTGGCCTCACGGGGGTGTTCTCGACTTGCGGCGGTGCATTCTCGAGTTGCGGCGGGTACCCCGGCCCGTCTCCCCCGTTAGCCCAGCGGGGTCGCCATGCCTCCTTTCGAGCGGACAGGGGCCCGAGCAGCCTCGGGATTCGCCAGGAGGCGCTGCAGCGCCCTGGGTCCGCGTCAGGCATGGAGCTAGGACCCTCGGGGGTCCCCGGAGGGGGGGAGGGGACAGGTATAACTGGCACCTGTGGGGTGGCCTCCAGGGAGTCGAGGGGACTCAGCCTTTCTCTCCGGTCACAGCCAAGGGCAATCGGGCTTCCCCTCGAATGCAGGGGCGAAGGTCGTGCTTTTCCGCGCGGCGCAGGGGGAAGCGGGGGTGGCCTCTCTGAATCGGGGGCGTGGCGCCTCGGGGAGCCTCTCTTGTTGCCTCTGAGAAGTCCAGGCCTCCTTTGACATCGCCAGGGGCTGCTGGGCTTCCCCTCGCCTCACGTCCAGGGAACTGGACTCGCTTGCCGATGGGGGTTCCTCGGGGACCTTTGGTCTTGCGGCCGGAACTGGCCCCTTGGGGCCTCTTCTCGAACCTCAGGAGAGGCGAGAGTCCCGCTCTGGAGGTGCGAGGGAATGTAGGGATTGCGATGGCATTCAGGAAGGGGATTGGACCCCCCTTTCGAGAGGAGGGGCCGACGGCGACGGGGGGCCCCTCGCGAGCGGCCCTCTGGAGACTCAGGGTTCCGCTCGCCTGTGGACACGGGTATCCCAGGGAACCTCTGGGGGCGCCTAGAGGGAGTCCAGCCTCCGTTGCAGCGCCAGAGAGAAGGCAGGACGGCTCTCGCGTCGCTGCAGATCCCAAGGGCCCCGTCTCGCAAGGAGGGGGGCCCGGGGGACGCCCTCGCGGTGTGGCGGGAAGCCCCGCTTTCTTGGCAGGTTGGCCCGGGGATCTCGGGGGACACCTGGAGTCGCCCGCAAGGAGTCAAGCCCCGTTCGGAGCCGGAACAGGTGCCGGGGCATGCTCTCCATGCCCTGCAAGGGAAAAGCGCCTCCTCCCTCTATGGGCGTGGCCTCACGGGGGTGTTCTCGACTTGCGGCGGTGCATTCTCGAGTTGCGGCGGGTACCCCGGCCCGTCTCCCCCGTTAGCCCAGCGGGGGGTCGCCATGCCTCCTTTCGAGCGGACAGGGGCCCGAGCAGCCTCGGGATTCGCCAGGAGGCGCTGCAGCGCCCTGGGTCCGCGTCAGGCATGGAGCTAGGACCCTCGGGGGTCCCCGGAGGGGGGGAGGGGACAGGTATAACTGGCACCTGTGGGGTGGCCTCCAGGGAGTCGAGGGGACTCAGCCTTTCTCTCCGGTCACAGCCAAGGGCAATCGGGCTTCCCCTCGAATGCAGGGGCGAAGGTCGTGCTTTTCCGCGCGGCGCAGGGGGAAGCGGGGGTGGCCTCTCTGAATCGGGGGCGTGGCGCCTCGGGGAGCCTCTCTTGTTGCCTCTGAGAAGTCCAGGCCTCCTTTGACATCGCCAGGGGCTGCTGGGCTTCCCCTCGCCTCACGTCCAGGGAACTGGACTCGCTTGCCGATGGGGGTTCCTCGGGGACCTTTGGTCTTGCGGCCGGAACTGGCCCCTTGGGGTCTCTTCTCGAACCTCAGGAGAGGCGAGAGTCCCGCTCTGGAGGTGCGAGGGAATGTAGGGATTGCGATGGCATTCAGGAAGGGGATTGGACCCCCCTTTCGAGAGGAGGGGCCGACGGCGACGGGGGGCCCCTCGCGAGCGGCCTCTGGAGACTCAGGGTTCCGCTCGCCTGTGGACACGGGTATCCCAGGGAACCTCTGGGGGCGCCTAGAGGGAGTCCAGCCTCCGTTGCAGCGCCAGAGAGAAGGCAGGACGGCTCTCGCGTCGCTGCAGATCCCAAGGGCCCCGTCTCGCAAGGAGGGGGGCCCGGGGGACGCCCTCGCGGTGTGGTGGCGGGAAGCCCCGCTTTCTTGGCAGGTTGGCCCGGGGATCTCGGGGGACACCTGGAGTCGCCCGCAAGGAGTCAAGCCCCGTTCGGAGCCGGAACAGGTGCCGGGGCATGCTCTCCATGCCCTGCAAGGGAAAAGCGCCTCCTCCCTCTATGGGCGTGGCCTCACGGGGGTGTTCTCGACTTGCGGCGGTGCATTCTCGAGTTGCGGCGGGTACCCCGGCCCGTCTCCCCCGTTAGCCCAGCGGGGTCGCCATGCCTCCTTTCGAGCGGACAGGGGCCCGAGCAGCCTCGGGATTCGCCAGGAGGCGCTGCAGCGCCCTGGGTCCGCGTCAGGCATGGAGCTAGGACCCTCGGGGGTCCCCGGAGGGGGGGAGGGGACAGGTATAACTGGCACCTGTGGGGTGGCCTCCAGGGAGTCGAGGGGACTCAGCCTTTCTCTCCGGTCACAGCCAAGGGCAATCGGGCTTCCCCTCGAATGCAGGGGCGAAGGTCGTGCTTTTCCGCGCGGCGCAGGGGGAAGCGGGGGTGGCCTCTCTGAATCGGGGGCGTGGCGCCTCGGGGAGCCTCTCTTGTTGCCTCTGAGAAGTCCAGGCCTCCTTTGACATCGCCAGGGGCTGCTGGGCTTCCCCTCGCCTCACGTCCAGGGAACTGGACTCGCTTGCCGATGGGGGTTCCTCGGGGACCTTTGGTCTTGCGGCCGGAACTGGCCCCTTGGGGCCTCTTCTCGAACCTCAGGAGAGGCGAGAGTCCCGCTCTGGAGGTGCGAGGGAATGTAGGGATTGCGATGGCATTCAGGAAGGGGATTGGACCCCCCTTTCGAGAGGAGGGGCCGACGGCGACGGGGGGCCCCTCGCGAGCGGCCTCTGGAGACTCAGGGTTCCGCTCGCCTGTGGACACGGGTATCCCAGGGAACCTCTGGGGGCGCCTAGAGGGAGTCCAGCCTCCGTTGCAGCGCCAGAGAGAAGGCAGGACGGCTCTCGAGTCGCTGCAGATCCCAAGGGCCCCGTCTCGCAAGGAGGGGGGGGCCCGGGGGACGCCCTCGCGGTGTGGCGGGAAGCCCCGCTTTCTTGGCAGGTTGGCCCGGGGATCTCGGGGGACACCTGGAGTCGCCCGCAAGGAGTCAAGCCCCGTTCGGAGCCGGAACAGGTGCCGGGGCATGCTCTCCATGCCCTGCAAGGGAAAAGCGCCTCCTCCCTCTATGGGCGTGGCCTCACGGGGGTGTTCTCGACTTGCGGCGGTGCATTCTCGAGTTGCGGCGGGTACCCCGGCCCGTCTCCCCCGTTAGCCCAGCGGGGTCGCCATGCCTCCTTTCGAGCGGACAGGGGCCCGAGCAGCCTCGGGATTCGCCAGGAGGCGCTGCAGCGCCCTGGGTCCGCGTCAGGCATGGAGCTAGGACCCTCGGGGGTCCCCCGGAGGGGGGGAGGGGACAGGTATAACTGGCACCTGTGGGGTGGCCTCCAGGGAGTCGAGGGGACTCAGCCTTTCTCTCCGGTCACAGCCAAGGGCAATCGGGCTTCCCCTCGAATGCAGGGGCGAAGGTCGTGCTTTTCCGCGCGGCGCAGGGGGAAGCGGGGGTGGCCTCTCTGAATCGGGGGCGTGGCGCCTCGGGGAGCCTCTCTTGTTGCCTCTGAGAAGTCCAGGCCTCCTTTGACATCGCCAGGGGCTGCTGGGCTTCCCCTCGCCTCACGTCCAGGGAACTGGACTCGCTTGCCGATGGGGGTTCCTCGGGGACCTTTGGTCTTGCGGCCGGAACTGGCCCCTTGGGGCCTCTTCTCGAACCTCAGGAGAGGCGAGAGTCCCGCTCTGGAGGTGCGAGGGAATGTAGGGATTGCGATGGCATTCAGGAAGGGGATTGGACCCCCCTTTCGAGAGGAGGGGCCGACGGCGACGGGGGGGCCCCTCGCGAGCGGCCTCTGGAGACTCAGGGTTCCGCTCGCCTGTGGACACGGGTATCCCAGGGAACCTCTGGGGGCGCCTAGAGGGAGTCCAGCCTCCGTTGCAGCGCCAGAGAGAAGGCAGGACGGCTCTCGCGTCGCTGCAGATCCCAAGGGCCCCGTCTCGCAAGGAGGGGGGCCCGGGGGACGCCCTCGCGGTGTGGCGGGAAGGGAAGCCCCTTTTTCTTGGCAGGTTGGCCCGGGGATCTCGGGGGACACCTGGAGTCGCCCGCAAGGAGTCAAGCCCCGTTCGGAGCCGGAACAGGTGCCGGGGCATGCTCTCCATGCCCTGCAAGGGAAAAGCGCCTCCTCCCTCTATGGGCGTGGCCTCACGGGGGGGTGTTCTCGACTTGCGGCGGTGCATTCTCGAGTTGCGGCGGGTACCCCGGCCCGTCTCCCCCGTTAGCCCAGCGGGGTCGCCATGCCTCCTTTCGAGCGGACAGGGGCCCGAGCAGCCTCGGGATTCGCCAGGAGGCGCTGCAGCGCCCTGGGTCCGCGTCAGGCATGGAGCTAGGACCCTCGGGGGTCCCCGGAGGGGGGGAGGGGACAGGTATAACTGGCACCTGTGGGGTGGCCTCCAGGGAGTCGAGGGGACTCAGCCTTTCTCTCCGGTCACAGCCAAGGGCAATCGGGCTTCCCCTCGAATGCAGGGGCGAAGGTCGTGCTTTTCCGCGCGGCGCAGGGGGAAGCGGGGGTGGCCTCTCTGAATCGGGGGCGTGGCGCCTCGGGGAGCCTCTCTTGTTGCCTCTGAGAAGTCCAGGCCTCCTTTGACATCGCCAGGGGCTGCTGGGCTTCCCCTCGCCTCACGTCCAGGGAACTGGACTCGCTTGCCGATGGGGGTTCCTCGGGGACCTTTGGTCTTGCGGCCGGAAACTGGCCCCTTGGGGCCTCTTCTCGAACCTCAGGAGAGGCGAGAGTCCCGCTCTGGAGGTGCGAGGGAATGTAGGGATTGCGATGGCATTCAGGAAGGGGATTGGACCCCCCTTTCGAGAGGAGGGGCCGACGGCGACGGGGGGCCCCTCGCGAGCGGCCTCTGGAGACTCAGGGTTCCGCTCGCCTGTGGACACGGGTATCCCAGGGAACCTCTGGGGGCGCCTAGAGGGAGTCCAGCCTCCGTTGCAGCGCCAGAGAGAAGGCAGGACGGCTCTCGCGTCGCTGCAGATCCCAAGGGCCCCGTCTCGCAAGGAGGGGGGCCCGGGGGACGCCCTCGCGGTGTGGCGGGAAGCCCCGCTTTCTTGGCAGGTTGGCCCGGGGATCTCGGGGGACACCTGGAGTCGCCCGCAAGGAGTCAAGCCCCGTTCGGAGCCGGAACAGGTGCCGGGGCATGCTCTCCATGCCCTGCAAGGGAAAAAGCGCCTCCTCCCTCTATGGGCGTGGCCTCACGGGGGTGTTCTCGACTTGCGGCGGTGCATTCTCGAGTTGCGGCGGGTACCCCGGCCCGTCTCCCCCGTTAGCCCAGCGGGGTCGCCATGCCTCCTTTCGAGCGGACAGGGGCCCGAGCAGCCTCGGGATTCGCCAGGAGGCGCTGCAGCGCCCTGGGTCCGCGTCAGGCATGGAGCTAGGACCCTCGGGGGTCCCCGGAGGGGGGGAGGGGACAGGTATAACTGGCACCTGTGGGGTGGCCTCCAGGGAGTCGAGGGGACTCAGCCTTTCTCTCCGGTCACAGCCAAGGGCAATCGGGCTTCCCCTCGAATGCAGGGGCGAAGGTCGTGCTTTTCCGCGCGGCGCAGGGGGAAGCGGGGGTGGCCTCTCTGAATCGGGGGCGTGGCGCCTCGGGGAGCCTCTCTTGTGTTGCCTCTGAGAAGTCCAGGCCTCCTTTGACATCGCCAGGGGCTGCTGGGCTTCCCCTCGCCTCACGTCCAGGGAACTGGACTCGCTTGCCGATGGGGGTTCCTCGGGGACCTTTGGTCTTGCGGCCGGAACTGGCCCCTTGGGGCCTCTTCTCGAACCTCAGGAGAGGCGAGAGTCCCGCTCTGGAGGTGCGAGGGAATGTAGGGATTGCGATGGCATTCAGGAAGGGGATTGGACCCCCCTTTCGAGAGGAGGGGCCGACGGCGACGGGGGGCCCCTCGCGAGCGGCCTCTGGAGACTCAGGGTTCCGCTCGCCTGTGGACACGGGTATCCCAGGGAACCTCTGGGGGCGCCTAGAGGGAGTCCAGCCTCCGTTGCAGCGCCAGAGAGAAGGGCAGGACGGCTCTCGCGTCGCTGCAGATCCCAAGGGCCCCGTCTCGCAAGGAGGGGGGCCCGGGGGACGCCCTCGCGGTGTGGCGGGAAGCCCCGCTTTCTTGGCAGGTTGGCCCGGGGATCTCGGGGGACACCTGGAGTCGCCCGCAAGGAGTCAAGCCCCGTTCGGAGCCGGAACAGGTGCCGGGGCATGCTCTCCATGCCCTGCAAGGGAAAAGCGCCTCCTCCCTCTATGGGCGTGGCCTCACGGGGGTGTTCTCGACTTGCGGCGGTGCATTCTCGAGTTGCGGCGGGTACCCCGGCCCGTCTCCCCCGTTAGCCCAGCGGGGTCGCCATGCCTCCTTTCGAGCGGACAGGGGCCCGAGCAGCCTCGGGATTCGCCAGGAGGCGCTGCAGCGCCCTGGGTCCGCGTCAGGCATGGAGCTAGGACCCTCGGGGGTCCCCGGAGGGGGGGAGGGGACAGGTATAACTGGCACCTGTGGGGTGGCCTCCAGGGAGTCGAGGGGACTCAGCCTTTCTCTCCGGTCACAGCCAAGGGCAATCGGGCTTCCCCTCGAATGCAGGGGCGAAGGTCGTGCTTTTCCGCGCGGCGCAGGGGGAAGCGGGGGTGGCCTCTCTGAATCGGGGGCGTGGCGCCTCGGGGAGCCTCTCTTGTTGCCTTGAGAAGTCCAGGCCTCCTTTGACATCGCCAGGGGCTGCTGGGCTTCCCCTCGCCTCACGTCCAGGGAACTGGACTCGCTTGCCGATGGGGGTTCCTCGGGGACCTTTGGTCTTGCGGCCGGAACTGGCCCCTTGGGGCCTCTTCTCGAACCTCAGGAGAGGCGAGAGTCCCGCTCTGGAGGTGCGAGGGAATGTAGGGATTGCGATGGCATTCAGGAAGGGGATTGGACCCCCCTTTCGAGAGGAGGGGCCGACGGCGACGGGGGGCCCCTCGCGAGCGGCCTCTGGAGACTCAGGGTTCCGCTCGCCTGTGGACACGGGTATCCCAGGGAACCTCTGGGGGCGCCTAGAGGGAGTCCAGCCTCCGTTGCAGCGCCAGAGAGAAGGCAGGAGGACGGCTCTCGCGTCGCTGCAGATCCCAAGGGCCCCGTCTCGCAAGGAGGGGGGCCCGGGGGACGCCCTCGCGGTGTGGCGGGGGAAGCCCCGCTTTCTTGGCAGGTTGGCCCGGGGATCTCGGGGGACACCTGGAGTCGCCCGCAAGGAGTCAAGCCCCGTTCGGAGCCGGAACAGGTGCCGGGGCATGCTCTCCATGCCCTGCAAGGGAAAAGCGCCTCCTCCCTCTATGGGCGTGGCCTCACGGGGGTGTTCTCGACTTGCGGCGGTGCATTCTCGAGTTGCGGCGGGTACCCCGGCCCGTCTCCCCCGTTAGCCCAGCGGGGTCGCCATGCCTCCTTTCGAGCGGACAGGGGCCCGAGCAGCCTCGGGATTCGCCAGGAGGCGCTGCAGCGCCCTGGGTCCGCGTCAGGCATGGAGCTAGGACCCTCGGGGGTCCCCGGAGGGGGGGGGAGGGGACAGGTATAACTGGCACCTGTGGGGTGGCCTCCAGGGAGTCGAGGGGACTCAGCCTTTCTCTCCGGTCACAGCCAAGGGCAATCGGGCTTCCCCTCGAATGCAGGGGCGAAGGTCGTGCTTTTCCGCGCGGCGCAGGGGGAAGCGGGGGTGGCCTCTCTGAATCGGGGGCGTGGCGCCTCGGGGAGCCTCTCTTGTTGCCTCTGAGAAGTCCAGGCCTCCTTTGACATCGCCAGGGGCTGCTGGGCTTCCCCTCGCCTCACGTCCAGGGAACTGGACTCGCTTGCCGATGGGGGTTCCTCGGGGACCTTTGGTCTTGCGGCCGGAACTGGCCCCTTGGGGCCTCTTCTCGAACCTCAGGAGAGGCGAGAGTCCCGCTCTGGAGGTGCGAGGGAATGTAGGGATTGCGATGGCATTCAGGAAGGGGATTGGACCCCCCTTTCGAGAGGAGGGGCCGACGGCGACGGGGGGCCCCTCGCGAGCGGCCTCTGGAGACTCAGGGTTCCGCTCGCCTGTGGACACGGGTATCCCAGGGAACCTCTGGGGGCGCCTAGAGGGAGTCCAGCCTCCGTTGCAGCGCCAGAGAGAAGGCAGGACGGCTCTCGAGTCGCTGCAGATCCCAAGGGCCCCGTCTCGCAAGGAGGGGGGCCCGGGGGACGCCCTCGCGGTGTGGCGGGAAGCCCCGCTTTCTTGGCAGGTTGGCCCGGGGATCTCGGGGGACACCTGGAGTCGCCCGCAAGGAGTCAAGCCCCGTTCGGAGCCGGAACAGGTGCCGGGGCATGCTCTCCATGCCCTGCAAGGGAAAAGCGCCTCCTCCCTCTATGGGCGTGGCCTCACGGGGGTGTTCTCGACTTGCGGCGGTGCATTCTCGAGTTGCGGCGGGTACCCCGGCCCGTCTCCCCCGTTAGCCCAGCGGGGTCGCCATGCCTCCTTTCGAGCGGACAGGGGCCCGAGCAGCCTCGGGATTCGCCAGGAGGCGCTGCAGCGCCCTGGGTCCGCGTCAGGCATGGAGCTAGGACCCTCGGGGGTCCCCGGAGGGGGGGAGGGGACAGGTATAACTGGCACCTGTGGGGTGGCCTCCAGGGAGTCGAGGGGACTCAGCCTTTCTCTCCGGTCACAGCCAAGGGCAATCGGGCTTCCCCTCGAATGCAGGGGCGAAGGTCGTGCTTTTCCGCGCGGCGCAGGGGGAAGCGGGGGTGGCCTCTCTGAATCGGGGGCGTGGCGCCTCGGGGAGCCTCTCTTGTTGCCTCTGAGAAGTCCAGGCCTCCTTTGACATCGCCAGGGGCTGCTGGGCTTCCCCTCGCCTCACGTCCAGGGAACTGGACTCGCTTGCCGATGGGGGTTCCTCGGGGACCTTTGGTCTTGCGGCCGGAACTGGCCCCTTGGGGCCTCTTCTCGAACCTCAGGAGAGGCGAGAGTCCCGCTCTGGAGGTGCGAGGGAATGTAGGGATTGCGATGGCATTCAGGAAGGGGATTGGACCCCCCTTTCGAGAGGAGGGGCCGACGGCGACGGGGGGCCCCTCGCGAGCGGCCTCTGGAGACTCAGGGTTCCGCTCGCCTGTGGACACGGGTATCCCAGGGAACCTCTGGGGGCGCCTAGAGGGAGTCCAGCCTCCGTTGCAGCGCCAGAGAGAAGGCAGGACGGCTCTCGCGTCGCTGCAGATCCCAAGGGCCCCGTCTCGCAAGGAGGGGGGCCCGGGGGACGCCCTCGCGGTGTGGCGGGAAGCCCCGCTTTCTTGGCAGGTTGGCCCGGGGATCTCGGGGGACACCTGGAGTCGCCCGCAAGGAGTCAAGCCCCGTTCGGAGCCGGAACAGGTGCCGGGGGCATGCTCTCCATGCCCTGCAAGGGAAAAGCGCCTCCTCCCTCTATGGGCGTGGCCTCACGGGGGTGTTCTCGACTTGCGGCGGTGCATTCTCGAGTTGCGGCGGGTACCCCGGCCCGTCTCCCCCGTTAGCCCAGCGGGGTCGCCATGCCTCCTTTCGAGCGGACAGGGGCCCGAGCAGCCTCGGGATTCGCCAGGAGGCGCTGCAGCGCCCTGGGTCCGCGTCAGGCATGGAGCTAGGACCCTCGGGGGTCCCCGGAGGGGGGGAGGGGACAGGTATAACTGGCACCTGTGGGGTGGCCTCCAGGGAGTCGAGGGGACTCAGCCTTTCTCTCCGGTCACAGCCAAGGGCAATCGGGCTTCCCCTCGAATGCAGGGGCGAAGGTCGTGCTTTTCCGCGCGGCGCAGGGGGAAGCGGGGGTGGCCTCTCTGAATCGGGGGCGTGGCGCCTCGGGGAGCCTCTCTTGTTGCCTCTGAGAAGTCCAGGCCTCCTTTGACATCGCCAGGGGCTGCTGGGCTTCCCCTCGCCTCACGTCCAGGGAACTGGACTCGCTTGCCGATGGGGGTTCCTCGGGGACCTTTGGTCTTGCGGCCGGAACTGGCCCCTTGGGGCCTCTTCTCGAACCTCAGGAGAGGCGAGAGTCCCGCTCTGGAGGTGCGAGGGAATGTAGGGATTGCGATGGCATTCAGGAAGGGGATTGGACCCCCCTTTCGAGAGGAGGGGCCGACGGCGACGGGGGGCCCCTCGCGAGCGGCCTCTGGAGACTCAGGGTTCCGCTCGCCTGTGGACACGGGTATCCCAGGGAACCTCTGGGGGCGCCTAGAGGGAGTCCAGCCTCCGTTGCAGCGCCAGAGAGAAGGCAGGACGGCTCTCGCGTCGCTGCAGATCCCAAGGGCCCCGTCTCGCAAGGAGGGGGGCCCGGGGGACGCCCTCGCGGTGTGGCGGGAAGCCCCGCTTTCTTGGCAGGTTGGCCCGGATCTCTCAGGGGACACCTGGAGTCGCCCGCAAGGAGTCAAGCCCCGTTCGGAGCCGGAACAGGTGCCGGGGCATGCTCTCCATGCCCTGCAAGGGAAAAGCGCCTCCTCCCTCTATGGGCGTGGCCTCACGGGGGTGTTCTCGACTTGCGGCGGTGCATTCTCGAGTTGCGGCGGGTACCCCGGCCCGTCTCCCCCGTTAGCCCAGCGGGGTCGCCATGCCTCCTTTCGAGCGGACAGGGGCCCGAGCAGCCTCGGGATTCGCCAGGAGGCGCTGCAGCGCCCTGGGTCCGCGTCAGGCATGGAGCTAGGACCCTCGGGGGTCCCCGGAGGGGGGGAGGGGACAGGTATAACTGGCACCTGTGGGGTGGCCTCCAGGGAGTCGAGGGGACTCAGCCTTTCTCTCCGGTCACAGCCAAGGGCAATCGGGCTTCCCCTCGAATGCAGGGGCGAAGGTCGTGCTTTTCCGCGCGGCGCAGGGGGAAGCGGGGGTGGCCTCTCTGAATCGGGGGCGTGGCGCCTCGGGGAGCTTCTCTTGTTGCCTCTGAGAAGTCCAGGCCTCCTTTGACATCGCCAGGGGCTGCTGGGCTTCCCCTCGCCTCACGTCCAGGGAACTGGACTCGCTTGCCGATGGGGGTTCCTCGGGGACCTTTGGTCTTGCGGCCGGAACTGGCCCCTTGGGGCCTCTTCTCGAACCTCAGGAGAGGCGAGAGTCCCGCTCTGGAGGTGCGAGGGAATGTAGGGATTGCGATGGCATTCAGGAAGGGGATTGGACCCCCCTTTCGAGAGGAGGGGCCGACGGCGACGACGGGGGGCCCCTCGCGAGCGGCCTCTGGAGACTCAGGGTTCCGCTCGCCTGTGGACACGGGTATCCCAGGGAACCTCTGGGGGCGCCTAGAGGGAGTCCAGCCTCCGTTGCAGCGCCAGAGAGAAGGCAGGACGGCTCTCGCGTCGCTGCAGATCCCAAGGGCCCCGTCTCGCAAGGAGGGGGGCCCGGGGGACGCCCTCGCGGTGTGTGGGCGGGAAGCCCCGCTTTCTTGGCAGGTTGGCCCGGGGATCTCGGGGGACACCTGGAGTCGCCCGCAAGGAGTCAAGCCCCGTTCGGAGCCGGAACAGGTGCCGGGGCATGCTCTCCATGCCCTGCAAGGGAAAAGCGCCTCCTCCCTCTATGGGCGTGGCCTCACGGGGGTGTTCTCGACTTGCGGCGGTGCATTCTCGAGTTGCGGCGGGTACCCCGGCCCGTCTCCCCCGTTAGCCCAGCGGGGTCGCCATGCCTCCTTTCGAGCGGACAGGGGCCCGAGCAGCCTCGGGATTCGCCAGGAGGCGCTGCAGCGCCCTGGGTCCGCGTCAGGCATGGAGCTAGGACCCTCGGGGGTCCCCGGAGGGGGGGAGGGGACAGGTATAACTGGCACCTGTGGGGTGGCCTCCAGGGAGTCGAGGGGACTCAGCCTTTCTCTCCGGTCACAGCCAAGGGCAATCGGGCTTCCCCTCGAATGCAGGGGCGAAGGTCGTGCTTTTCCGCGCGGCGCAGGGGGAAGCGGGGGTGGCCTCTCTGAATCGGGGGCGTGGCGCCTCGGGGAGCCTCTCTTGTTGCCTCTGAGAAGTCCAGGCCTCCTTTGACATCGCCAGGGGCTGCTGGGCTTCCCCTCGCCTCACGTCCAGGGAACTGGACTCGCTTGCCGATGGGGGTTCCTCGGGGACCTTTGGTCTTGCGGCCGGAACTGGCCCCTTGGGGCCTCTTCTCGAACCTCAGGAGAGGCGAGAGTCCCGCTCTGGAGGTGCGAGGGAATGTAGGGATTGCGATGGCATTCAGGAAGGGGATTGGACCCCCCTTTCGAGAGGAGGGGCCGACGGCGACGGGGGGCCCCTCGCGAGCGGCCTCTGGAGACTCAGGGTTCCGCTCGCCTGTGGACACGGGTATCCCAGGGAACCTCTGGGGGCGCCTAGAGGGAGTCCAGCCTCCGTTGCAGCGCCAGAGAGAAGGCAGGACGGCTCTCGCGTCGCTGCAGATCCCAAGGGCCCCGTCTCGCAAGGAGGGGGGCCCGGGGGACGCCCTCGCGGTGTGGCGGGAAGCCCCGCTTTCTTGGCAGGTTGGCCCGGGGATCTCGGGGGACACCTGGAGTCGCCCGCAAGGAGTCAAGCCCCGTTCGGAGCCGGAACAGGTGCCGGGGCATGCTCTCCATGCCCTGCAAGGGAAAAGCGCCTCCTCCCTCTATGGGCGTGGCCTCACGGGGGTGTTCTCGACTTGCGGCGGTGCATTCTCGAGTTGCGGCGGGTACCCCGGCCCGTCTCCCCCGTTAGCCCAGCGGGGTCGCCATGCCTCCTTTCGAGCGGACAGGGGCCCGAGCAGCCTCGGGATTCGCCAGGAGGCGCTGCAGCGCCCTGGGTCCGCGTCAGGCATGGAGCTAGGACCCTCGGGGGTCCCCGGAGGGGGGGGAGGGGACAGGTATAACTGGCACCTGTGGGGTGGCCTCCAGGGAGTCGAGGGGACTCAGCCTTTCTCTCCGGTCACAGCCAAGGGCAATCGGGCTTCCCCTCGAATGCAGGGGCGAAGGTCGTGCTTTTCCGCGCGGCGCAGGGGGAAGCGGGGGTGGCCTCTCTGAATCGGGGGCGTGGCGCCTCGGGGAGCCTCTCTTGTTGCCTCTGAGAAGTCCAGGCCTCCTTTGACATCGCCAGGGGCTGCTGGGCTTCCCCTCGCCTCACGTCCAGGGAACTGGACTCGCTTGCCGATGGGGGTTCCTCGGGGACCTTTGGTCTTGCGGCCGGAACTGGCCCCTTGGGGCCTCTTCTCGAACCTCAGGAGAGGCGAGAGTCCCGCTCTGGAGGTGCGAGGGAATGTAGGGATTGCGATGGCATTCAGGAAGGGGATTGGACCCCCCTTTCGAGAGGAGGCGACGACGGCGACGGGGGGGGCCCCTCGCGAGCGGCCTCTGGAGACTCAGGGTTCCGCTCGCCTGTGGACACGGGTATCCCAGGGAACCTCTGGGGGCGCCTAGAGGGAGTCCAGCCTCCGTTGCAGCGCCAGAGAGAAGGCAGGAGGGCTCTCGCGTCGCTGCAGATCCCAAGGGCCCCGTCTCGCAAGGAGGGGGGCCCGGGGGACGCCCTCGCGGTGTGGCGGGAAGCCCCGCTTTCTTGGCAGGTTGGCCCGGGGATCTCGGGGGACACCTGGAGTCGCCCGCAAGGAGTCAAGCCCCGTTCGGAGCCGGAACAGGTGCCGGGGCATGCTCTCCATGCCCTGCAAGGGAAAAGCGCCTCCTCCTCCCTCTATGGGCGTGGCCTCACGGGGGTGTTCTCGACTTGCGGCGGTGCATTCTCGAGTTGCGGCGGGTACCCCGGCCCGTCTCCCCCGTTAGCCCAGCGGGGTCGCCATGCCTCCTTTCGAGCGGACAGGGGCCCGAGCAGCCTCGGGATTCGCCAGGAGGCGCTGCAGCGCCCTGGGTCCGCGTCAGGCATGGAGCTAGGACCCTCGGGGGTCCCCGGGAGGGGGGGGGGGACAGGTATAACTGGCACCTGTGGGGTGGCCTCCAGGGAGTCGAGGGGACTCAGCCTTTCTCTCCGGTCACAGCCAAGGGCAATCGGGCTTCCCCTCGAATGCAGGGGCGAAGGTCGTGCTTTTCCGCGCGGCGCAGGGGGAAGCGGGGGTGGCCTTCTCTGAATCGGGGGCGTGGCGCCTCGGGGAGCCTCTCTTGTTGCCTCTGAGAAGTCCAGGCCTCCTTTGACATCGCCAGGGGCTGCTGGGCTTCCCCTCGCCTCACGTCCAGGGAACTGGACTCGCTTGCCGATGGGGGTTCTTCGGGGACCTTTGGTCTTGCGGCCGGAACTGGCCCCTTGGGGCCTCTTCTCGAACCTCAGGAGAGGCGAGAGTCCCGCTCTGGAGGTGCGAGGGAATGTAGGGATTGCGATGGCATTCAGGAAGGGGATTGGACCCCCCTTTCGAGAGGAGGGGGGCCGACGGCGACGGGGGGGGGGCCTCGCGAGCGGCCTCTGGAGACTCAGGGTTCCGCTCGCCTGTGGACACGGGTATCCCAGGGAACCTCTGGGGGCGCCCTAGAGGGAGTCCAGCCTCCGTTGCAGCGCCAGAGAGAAAGGCAGGACGGCTCTCGCGTCGCTGCAGATCCCAAGGGCCCCGTCTCGCAAGGAGAGGGGGCCCGGGGGACGCCCTCGCGGTGTGGCGGGCGGGAAGCCCCGCTTTCTTGGCAGGTTGGCCCGGGGATCTCGGGGGACACCTGGAGTCGCCCGCAAGGAGTCAAGCCCCGTTCGGAGCCGGAACAGGTGCCGGGGCATGCTCTCCATGCCCTGCAAGGGAAAAAATGCCTCCTCCCTCTATGGGCGTGGCCTCACGGGGGTGTTCTCGACTTGCGGCGGTGCATTCTCGAGTTGCGGCGGGTACCCCGGCCCGTCTCCCCCGTTAGCCCAGCGGGGTCGCCATGCCTCCTTTCGAGCGGACAGGGGGCCCCGAGCAGCCTCGGGATTCGCCAGGAGGCGCTGCAGCGCCCTGGGTCCGCGTCAGGCATGGAGCTAGGACCCTCGGGGGTCCCCGGAGGGGGGGGGGAGGGGACAGGTATAACTGGCACCTGTGGGGTGGCCTCCAGGGAGTCGAGGGGGACTCAGCCTTTCTCTCCGGTCACAGCCAAGGGCAATCGGGGCTTCCCCTCGAATGCAGGGGCGAAGGTCGTGCTTTTCCGCGCGGCGCAGGGGGAAGCGGGGGTGGCCTCTCTGAATCGGGGGCGTGGCGCCTCGGGGAGCCTCTCTTGTTGCCTCTGAGAAGTCCAGGCCTCCTTTGACATCGCCAGGGGCTGCTGGCTTCCCCTCGCCTCACGTCCAGGGAACTGGACTCGCTCGCTTGCCGATGGGGGTTCCTCGGGGACCTTTGGTCTTGCGGCCGGAACTGGCCCCTTGGGGGGCCTCTTCTCGAACCTCAGGAGAGGCGAGAGTCCCGCTCTGGAGGTGCGAGGGAATGTAGGGATTGCGATGGCATTCAGGAAGGGGATTGGACCCCCCTTTCGAGAGGAGGGGCCGACGGCGACGGGGGGGGGCCCCTCGCGAGCGGGCCTCTGGAGACTCAGGGTTCCGCTCGCCTGTGGACACGGGTATCCCAGGGAACCTCTGGGGGCGCCTAGAGGGAGTCCAGCCTCCGTTGCAGCGCCAGAGAGAAGGCAGGACGGCTCTCGCGTCGCTGCAGATCCCAAGGGCCCCGTCTCGCAAGGAGGGGGGCCCGGGGGACGCCCTCGCGGTGTGGCGGGAAGCCCCGCTTTCTTGGCAGGTTGGCCCGGGGATCTCGGGGGACACCTGGAGTCGCCCGCAAGGAGTCAAGCCCCGTTCGGAGAGCCGGGAACAGGTGCCGGGGCATGCTCTCCATGCCCTGCAAGGGAAAAAAGCCTCCTCCCTCTATGGGCGTGGCCTCACGGGGGTGTTCTCGACTTGCGGCGGTGCATTCTCGAGTTGCGGCGGGTACCCCGGCCCGTCTCCCCCGTTAGCCCAGCGGGGTCGCCATGCCTCCTTTCGAGCGGACAGGGGCCCGAGCAGCCTCGGGATTCGCCAGGAGGCGCTGCAGCGCCCTGGGTCCGCGTCAGGCATGGAGCTAGGACCCTCGGGGGTCCCCGGAGGGGGGGAGGGGACAGGTATAACTGGCACCTGTGGGGTGGCCTCCAGGGAGTCGAGGGGACTCAGCCTTTCTCTCCGGTCACAGCCAAGGGCAATCGGGCTTCCCCTCGAATGCAGGGGCGAAGGTCGTGCTTTTCCGCGCGGCGCAGGGGGGAAGCGGGGGGGGGCCCTCTCTGAATCGGGGGCGTGTGGCGCCTCGGGGAGCCTCTCTTGTTGCCTCTGAGAAGTCCCAGGCCTCCTTTGACATCGCCAGGGGGGGCTGCTGGGCCCCCCTCGCCTCACGTCCAGGGAACTGGACTCGCTTGCCGATGGGGGGTTCCTCGGGGACCTTTGGTCTTGCGGCCGGAACTGGCCCCTTGGGGCCCTCTTCTCGAACCTCAGGAGAGGCGAGAGTCCCGCTCTGGAGGTGCGAGGGAATGTAGGGATTGCGATGGCATTCAGGAAGGGGATTGGACCCCCCTTTCGAGAGGAGGGGCCGACGGGACGACGGGGGGGGGCCCCCCTCGCGAGCGGCCTCTGGAGACTCAGGGTTCCGCTCGCCTGTGGACACGGGTATCCCAGGGAACCTCTGGGGGCGCCTAGAGGGAGTCCAGCCTCCGTTGCAGCGCCAGAGAGAAGGCAGGACGGCTCTCGCGTCGCTGCAGATCCCAAGGGCCCCGTCTCGCAAGGAGGGGGGCCCGGGGGACGCCCTCGCGGTCGCGGTGTGGCGGGAAGCCCCGCTTTCTTGGCAGGTTGGCCCGGGGGGATCTCGGGGGGGACACCTGGAGTCGCCCGCAAGCCCTCTATGGGCGTGGGCCTCCCTCACGGGGGTGTTCTCGACTTGCGGCGGTGCATTCTCGAGTTGCGGCGGGTACCCCGGCCCGTCTCCCCCCGTTAGCCCAGGGGTCGCCATGGGTGCCTCTTTTCGAGCGGACAGGGGCCCGAGCAGCCTCGGGATTCGCCAGGAGGCGCTGCAGCGCCCTGGGTCCGCGTCAGGCATGGAGCTAGGACCCCTCGGGGGTCCCCGGAGGGGGGGGAGGGGACAGGTATAACTGGCACCTGTGGGGTGGCCTCCAGGGAGTCGAGGGGACTCAGCCTTTCTCTCCGGTCACAGCCAAGGGCAATCGGGCTTCCCCTCGAATGCAGGGGCGAAGGTCGTGCTTTTCCGCGCGGCGCAGGGGGGAAAGCGGGGGGTGGCCTCTCTGAATCGGGGGCGTGGCGCCTCGGGGAGCCTCCCTTGTTGCCTCTGAGAAGTCCAGGCCTCCTTTGACATCGCCAGGGGCTGCTGGATGGGGCTTCCCCCGCCTCACGTCCAGCCTCACGTCCAGGGGGGGGTTCCTCGGGGACTTGGTCGGGCGCTGGCCGATTGGGGCCTCTTCCTCGGGGACCTCCCGCTTGGAGGTGCGAGGGAATGTAGGGATTAGCAACTGGCATTCAGGAAGGGGATGGGGCCTCTTTCGAACCTCAGGAGAGGCCGTCCCGCTCTCGGAGATTCCTCTGGGAGATCAGGGATTGCGCTGGCACGGGTTCCCAGGAAGGGGGATTAGAGGGAGTCCCCTCCGTCGCAGCGCCAGAGAGAAGGCAGGACGGCTTCGCGGGGCTGCCCGGGAGGGGGGCAAGGAGGGGGCCTGGGGGACGCCCTCGGGTTCCGCTCGCCTTTTGTGGACAGGGTATATCTCGGGGGACACCTGGAGTCTCCCGCAGGAGTCAAGCCCGTTCGGGCCGGGACAGGTGCCCTTTCATCTCTCCATGCCACAGGGGAAAAGCGCCTCAAGGGCGTGGCCTCACTCCGGGTGTTCTCGACTTGCGGCGGTGCATTCTCGAGTTGCGGCGGGTACTCCGGCCCGTCTCTCCCGTTAGCAGCGGGGTCGCCATGCTCCTTTCGAGTTCTTTTCCGCCGCCTCGGCGCCAGGGGGCTGCGGGGGTGGCCTAGGACTCTGAATCGGGGGCTGGCGGGTCGGGGGCGGGGTCCCGGAGCGGGAGGGGGGGGGACTGGCCTCTTCTCTTCCAGGGAGTCACAGGGTGTTGCCTCTGAGAAGTCCAGGCCTCCTTTGACCGCATCGGCGCCAGGGGCGGGGGTGGCCTGCTGGGCTTCTCCTCGCTCTTTGTGTTGCCTCTGAGAACCAGGCTCCAGACATCGCCAACTGCTGGAAACTCGCTTGCCGATGGGGGTTCCTCGGGGACCCTTTGGTCTTGCGGCCGGAACTGGCCCCTTGGGGCCTCTTCTCGAAACCTCAGGAGAGGCGAGAGTCCCGCTCTGGAGGTGCGAGGGAATGTAGGGATTGCGATGGCATTCAGGAAAGGGGATTGGACCCCCCT
>JAGTYA010000398.1:0-27169 GCA_024291935.2 Okapia johnstoni | reverse complement strand
AGGCACTGTGGCCTCTTTCACTGACTTTCCAGGTATCACTTCCCAGCCCCTTGTGATTTTCAGCCAGATGCAGCCTTGCAGGGTCTCTTCCTTAGAGTCAAAAAAGGTAGCCCAAGGGACTGCTTATTCAGTCTTCCCTGGTGCAAGAGGTGTTTGGCTGTGAAGACGCCAGAACAATGGCTCTGCTCCCAGGGCCTCAGTTTCCCAGTCAGAACAGACCTAGTCTCCAGAGCTCTCTGCTACAGAGCAGACATGGGGAAAAAGCTCTGTGGAGGGTGCCTTCACGTTCCAGGGCACTGTCGAAGCCTTACCTGGGCTTTGGAGCCTAGGCACTGTGGCCTCTTTCACTGACTTTCCAGGTATCACTTCCCAGCCCCTTGTGATTTTCAGCCAGATGCAGCCTTGCAGGGTCTCTTCCTTAGAGTCAAAAAAGGTAGCCCAAGGGACTGCTTATTCAGTCTTCCCTGGTGCAAGAGGTGTTTGGCTGTGAAGACGCCAGAACAATGGCTCTGCTCCCAGGGCCTCAGTTTCCCAGTCAGAACAGACCTAGTCTCCAGAGCTCTCTGCTACAGAGCAGACATGGGGAAAAAAGCGCTGTGGAGGGTGCCTTCACGTTCCAGGGCACTGTCGAAGCCCTACCCGGGCTGGGAGCCTAGGCACTGTGGCCTCTTTCACTGACTTTCCAGGTATCACTTCCCCAGCCCCTTGTGATTTTCAGCCAGATGCAGCCTTGCAGGGTCTCTTCCTTAGAGTCAAAAAAGGTAGCCCAAGGGACTGCTTATTCAGTCTTCCCTGGTGCAAGAGGTGTTTGGCTGTGAAGACGCCAGAACAATGGCTCTGCTCCCAGGGCCTCAGTTTCCCAGTCAGAACAGACCTAGTCTCCAGAGCTCTCTGCTACAGAGCAGACATGGGGAAAAAGCGCTGTGGAGGGTGCCTTCACGTTCCAGGGCACTGTCGAAGCCTTACCTGGGCTTTGGAGCCTAGGCACTGTGGCCTCTTTCACTGACTTTCCAGGTATCACTTCCCAGCCCCTTGTGATTTTCAGCCAGATGCAGCCTTGCAGGGTCTCTTCCTTAGAGTCAAAAAAGGTAGCCCAAGGGGACTGCTTATTCAGTCTTCCCTGGGTGCAAGAGGTGTTTGGCTGTGAAGACGCAGAAACAATGGCTCTGCTCCCCCAGGGCCTCAGTTTCCCAGTCAGAACAGACCTAGTCTCCAGAGCTCTCTGCTACAGAGCAGACACATGGGGAAAAAGCTCTGAGGAGGGTGCCTTCAGGTTCCAGGGCACTGTCGAAGCCTTACCTGGGTGCTTTGGAGCCTAGGCACTGTGGCCTCTTTCACTGACTTTCCAGGTATCACTTCCCAGCCCCTTGTGATTTTCAGCCAGATGATGCAGCCTTGCAGGGTCTCTTCCTTAGAGTCAAAAAAGGTAGCCCAAGGGACTGCTTATTCAGTCTTCCCTGGTGCAAGAGGTGTTTGGCTGTGAAGACGCCAGAACAATGGCTCTGCTCCCAGGGCCTCAGTTTCCCCAGTCAGAACAGACCTAGTCTCCAGAGCTCTCTGCTACAGAGCAGACATGGGGAAAAAAGCTGAGAGGAGGGTGCCCTTCAGGTTCCCTGGGCTTGTCGAAGCCTTACCTGGGCTTTGGAGCCTAGGCACTGTGGCCTCTTTCACTGACTTTCCAGGTATCACTTCCCAGCCCCTTGTGATTTTCAGCCAGATGCAGCCTTGCAGGGTCTCTTCCTTAGAGTCAAAAAAGGTAGCCCAAGGGACTGCTTATTCAGTCTTCCCTGGTGCAAGAGGTGTTTGGCTGTGAAGACGCCAGAACAATGGCTCTGCTCCCAGGGCCTCAGTTTCCCAGTCAGAACAGACCTAGTCTCCAGAGCTCTCTGCTACAGAGCAGACATGACATGGGGAAAAAGCTCTGTGGAGGGTGCTTCACGTTCCAGGGCACTGTCGAAGCCTTACCTGGGCTTTGGGAGCCTAGGCACTGTGGCCTCTTTCACTGACTTTCCAGGTATCACTTCCCAGCCCCTTGTGATTTTCAGCCAGATGCAGCCTTTGCAGGGTCTCTTCCTTAGAGTCAAAAAAAAAGGTAGCCCAAGGGACTGCTTATTCAGTCTTCCCTGGTGCAAGAGGTGTTTGGCTGGCTGTGAAAGACGCCAGAAACAATGGCTCTGCTCCCAGGGCCTCAGTTTCCCAGTCAGAACAGACCTAGTCTCCAGAGCTCTCTGCTACAGAGCAGACATGGGGAAAAAAGCTCTGAGGAGGGTGCCTTCACGTTCCAGGGCACTGTGGGGAAGCCTTACCTGGGCTTTGGAGCCTAGGCACTGTGGCCTCTTTCACTGACTTTCCAGGTATCACTTCCCAGCCCCTTGTGATTTTCAGCCAGATGCAGCCTTGCAGGGTCTCTTCCTTAGAGTCAAAAAAGGTAGCCCAAGGGACTGCTTATTCAGTCTTCCCTGGTGCAAGAGGTGTTTGGCTGTGAAGACGCCAGAACAATGGCTCTGCTCCCAGGGCCTCAGTTTCCCAGTCAGAACAGACCTAGTCTCCAGAGCTCTCTGCTACAGAGCAGACATGGGGAAATAGCGCTGAGGAGTCTTGACGTTTCCCCCTTGGCCCTGTCGAAGCCTTACCTGTGCTTTGGGAAGCCTAGGCACGTGGCCTCTTTTCACTGACTTTCCAGAGTATCAATTCCGCAGCCCCTTGTGATTTTCACCCAGATGCAGCCTTGCAGGGTCTCTTCCTTAGAGTCAAAACTCGTAGCCCAAGGGACTGCTTATTCCAGTATTCCTGGTTGCCAAGAGATGTTTGGCTGTATGAAAAAGGCCGAGAGAAACATTGGCTCTGTTCCCAGGGCCTCAGTTCCCATTTCAGAAACAGTCCTTAGTCTCCAGAGCTCTCTGCTACAGAGCACCATTGTCATGGGGAAATAGCTCTCAGGCATGGTTCCTTGAGGCTCTCCTGCCTTGGGGACGCCCTTACCCGGGTGCTGGGGCCTCCGCAACTTTGGCCTCTTTCACACGACTTTCCAGGGTATCACTTCCCAGCCCCTTGTGGATTTTCAGCCAGATGCAGCTTGCAGGGTCTCTTCCTTAGAGTCAAAAAAGGTAGCCCAAGGGACTGCTTATTCAGTCTTTCCCTGGTGCAAGAGGTGTTTGGCTGTGAAGAACGCCAGAACAATTGGCTCTGCTCCCAGGGCCTCAGTTTTCCCCAGTCAGAACAGACCTAGTCTCCAGAGCTCTCTGCTACAGAGCAGACATGGGGAAAAAGCTTCTGAGGAGGGTTGCTCTTCACGTTCCAGGGCACTGTCGAAGCCTTACACGGGGCTTTGGAGCCCTAGGCACTGTGGCCTCTTTCACTGACTTTCCAGGTTATCACTTCCCAGCAGCCTTGTGATTTTCAGCCAGATGCAGCCTTGCAGGGTCTCTTCCTTAGAGTCAAAAAAAGGTAGCCCAAGGGACTGCTTATTCAGTCTTCCCTGGTGCAAGAGGTGTTTGGCTGTGAAAGACGCCAGAAACAATGGCTCTGCTCCCAGGGCCTCCAGTTTCCCAGTCAGAACAGACCTAGTCTCCAGAGCTCTCTGCTTACAGAGCAGACATGGGAAAATAGCTCTGAGGAGGGTTTCCTTGAGGCTCCCTGCCTTGGGGAAGTGTCGAAGCCTACCTGGTGCTGGGGCCTAGGCACTGTGGCCTCTTTCACTGACTTTCCAGGTATCACTTCCCAGCCCCTTGTGATTTTCAGCCAGATGCAGCCTTGCAGGGTCTCTTCCTTAGAGTCAAAAAAGGTAGCCCAAGGGACTGCTTATTCAGTCTTCCCTGGTGCAAGAGGTGTTTGGCTGTGAAGACGCCAGAACAATGGCTTCTGCTCCCAGGGCCCTCAGTTTCCCCAGTCAGAACAGACCCTAGTCTCCAGAGCTCTCTGCTACAGAGCAGACATGGGGAAAAAGCAGCTGACTGGAGGGTGCCCTTCAACGTTCCAGGGCACTGTCGAAGCCTTACCTGGGCTTTGGAGCCTAGGCACTGTGGCCTCTTTCACTGACTTTCCAGGTATCACTTCCCAGCCCCTTGTGATTTTCAGCCAGATGCAGCCTTGCAGGGTCTCTTCCTTAGAGTCAAAAAAGGTAGCCCAAGGGACTGCTTTATTCTGTCTTCCCTGGTGCAAGGAGGTGTTTGGCTGTTGTGAAGACGCCAGAACAATGGCTCTGCTCCCAGGGCCTCAAACATCTTTTTCCCAGTCAGAACAGACCTAGTCTCCAGAGCTCTCTGCTACAGAGCAGACATGGGAAAAAAGCGCTGTGGAGGGTGCCTTCACGTTTCCAGGGCACTGTCGAAGCCCTACCTGGGCTTGTGGAGCCTAGGCACTGTGGCCTCTTTCACTGACTTTCCAGGTATCACATTTCCCAGCCCCTTGTGATTTTCAGCCAAGATGCAGCCTTGCAGGGTCTCTTCCTTAGAGTCAAAAAAGGTTAGCCCAAGGGACTGCTTATTCAGTCTTCCCTGGTGCAAGAGGTGTTTGGGCTGTGAAGACGCCAGAACAATGGCTCTGCTCCCCAGGGCCTCAGTTTCCCAGTCAGAACAGACTCTAGTCTCCAGAGCTCTCTGCTACAGAGCAGACATGGGGAAAATAGCGCTGTGGAGGGTTCCTTGCACGTTCCAGGGCACTGTCGAAGCCTTACCTGGGCTTTGGAGCCTAGGGCACTGTGGCCTCTTTCACTGACTTTCCAGGTATCACTTCCCAGCCCTTGTGTGATTTTCAGCCAGATGCAGCCTTGCAGGGTCTCTTCCCTTAGAGTCAAAAAAGGTAGCCCAAGGGACTGCTTATTCAGTCTTCCCTGGAGCAAGAGGTGTTTGGCTGTGAAGACGCCAGAACAATGGCTCTGCTCCCAGGGCCTCAGTTTCCCAGTCAGAACAGACCTAGTCTCCAGAGCTCTCTGCTACAGAGCAGACATGTGGAAAAAGCGCTGTGGAGGGTGCCTTCACGTTCCAGGGCACTGGTCGAAGCCTTACCTGGGCTTTGGAGCCCTAGGCACTGTGGCCTCTTTCACTGACTTTCCCAGGTATCACTTCCCAGCCCCTTGTGATTTTCAGCCAGATGCAGCCTTGCAGGGTCTCTTCCTTAGAGTCAAAAAAGGTAGCCCCCAAGGGACTGCTTATTCAGTCTTCCCTGGTGCAAGAGGTGTTTGGGCTGTGAAGACGCCAGAACAATGGCTCTGCTCCCAGGGCCTCAGTTTCCACAGTCAGAACAGACCTAGTCTCCAGAGCTCTCTGCTACAGAGCAGACATGTGGAAAAAAAGCTTTTCTGTGGAGGGTACCTTCAGGTTCCAGGGCATTGGGGAAGCCCCTACCTGGGCTGATGGAGCCTAGGCACTGTGGCCTCTTTCACTGACTTTCCAGGTATCACTTCCCAGCCCCTTGTGATTTTCAGCCAGATTGCAGCCTTTGCAGGGTCTCTTTCCTTAGAGTTAAAAAAGGTAGCCCAAGGGACTTTTCGCTTATTCAGTCTTTTCCCTGGTGCAAGATGTGTTTTGCGTGTGAAGACGCCAGAACAATGGCTCTGCTCCCAGGGCCTCAGTTTCCAGTCAGAACAGACCTAGTCTCCAGAGCTCTCTGCTACAGAGCAGGACATGGGGAAAAAGCGCTGTGGAGGGTGGGGGGCCTTCACGTTCCCAGGGCACTGTCGGAAGCCTTACCTGGGCTGCTGAGCCTAGGCACTGTGGCCTCTTTCACTGACTTTCCAGGTATCACTTCCCAGCCCCTTGTGATTTTCAGCCAGATGCAGCCTTGCAGGGTCTCTTCGTTAGAGTCAAAAAAGGTAGTAGCCAAGGGACTGCTTATTCAATCCTTCCCTGGTGCAAGAGGTGTTTGTCTGTGAAGAAGCCAGAACAATGGCTCTGCTCCCAGGGCCTCTGTTTCCCAGTCAGAAACAGACTAGTCTCCAGAGCTCTCTGCTACAGAGCAGACATTGGGAAATAAGCTCTGTGGAGGGTTTCCTTGAGGCTCCCTGCCCTCTGGGAAGCCCTACCCGGGTGCTGGGGCCTAGGCACTGTGCCCTTTTTCATCTGACTTTTCCAGGTATCACTTCCCAGTCCCTTGTGATTTTCAGGCCAGATGCAGCCTTGCAGGGTCTCTTCCTTAGAGTCAAAAAAGGTAGCCCAAGGGACTGCTTATTCAGTCTTCCCTGGTGCAAGAGAGTGTTTGGCTGTGAAGATGACCACAACAATGGCTCTGCTCCCAGGGCCTCAGTTTCCCAGTCAGATCAGACCTAGTCTCCAGAGCTCACTGCTAAAAAGCAGACATGTGGGAAAAGCGCTGTGGAGGGTGCCTTCACGTTCCAGGGCCACTGTCGAAGCCTCACCTGGGGCTTTGGAGCCTAGGCACTGTGGCCTCTTATCACTGACTTTCCAGGTATCACTTTCCCAGCCCTTGTGATTTTCAGCCAATGCAGCCTTGCAGGGTCTCTTCCTATAGAGTCAAAAAAGGTAGCCCAAAGGGACTGCCTTATTCAGTCTTCCTTGGTGCAAGAGGTGTTTGGCTGTGAAGAAGCCAGAACAATGGCTCTGCTCCCAGTGGCCTCAGTTTCCCAGTCAGAAACAAGGCTAGTAGTCTCCAGAGCTCTCTGCTACAGAGCAGACATGGGAAATAGCTCTGAGGATGGTTCCTTGAGGCTCCCTGCCTTGGGGAAGCCCTAAAAACGTGGGCTCCTGGGTCCTAGGCACTGAGGCCTCTTTCACTGACTTTCCAGGTATCATCTTCCCCAGCCCCTTGTGATTTTCAGCCAGATGCAGCTGCAGGGTCTCTTCCTTTGAGTCAAAAAGGTAGCCCAAGGGGACTGCTTATTCAGTCTTCCATGGTGCAAGAGGGTGTTTTGGCTGTGAAGGACGCCAGAACAATGGCTCCTGCTCCCAGTTCTCTCATTTCCTCCAGTCAGAACAGACCTAGTCTCCAGAGCTCTCTGCTTACAGAGCAGGACATGGGGAAAAAAGCGCTGTGGAGGGTGCCTTCAGGCTCCAGGGTCACTGTCCGATGCCTTACCTGGGGCTTTGGGGCCTAGGCACTGAGTGGCCTCTTTCACTGACTTTCCAGGTATCATTTCCCAGCCCCTTGTGATATTAAGCCAGAATGCAGCCTTTCAGGGACTCCTCCTTAGAGTCAAAAAAGGTATCCTCAAAGGACTTGTTTTATCAGTAATCCCCGGTGCAAGAGGAGTTTGGCTCTTAAGACGCCAGAACCATGGCTCAGCTCCCAGTGCCATCGAATTTCCCAGTCATAAACAGACCTAGTCTCCCAGAGCTCCTCTGCTACAGAGCAGACATGTGGAAATGGCGCTGTGGAGGGTTTTCCTTCACGTTTCCAAGGGCACTGTCGAAGCCTTTACCCGGTGCTTTGGAGCCTAGGCCACTGGGGCCTCTTTCACTGACATTCCATGTAACATTTCTCAGCCCCCTTGTGATTTTCAGCCAGATGCCAGCCTTGCAGGGTCTCTTCCTTAACGTCAAAAAAGTAGCCCAATGGACTGTGCTTTTTCAGTCTTTCCCTTGTGGTGCAAGAGATTGTTTGTTTTGAAAAGACGCCACAACAATGGCTCTGCTCCCAGGGCCCTCAGTGTTTCCCAGTTCAGAACAGACCCTAGTCCGCCATAGCTCTCTGCTACAGAGCCAGACAGGTGTAAAAAGCTCTGTGGATGCGCCTTCACGTTCCAGCGCACTGTCCGAAAGCCTTACCAGGGCTTTGAACCTAGCACTCTGGCCTAGTTTCACTGACTATTCCAGTTATCCACTTCCCAGGCCGCATGGTGATTTTCAGCCAGAATCACAAATTTGCAAGGTCCTCTTTCCTTAAAGTAAAAAAAGGAACCCCAAGGGACTGCTTATTCAGTCTTCCCAGGGTGCAAGAGGTGTTTGGCCTGTTAAAGAACAGCCAGAACAATGGCATTTGCTCCCAGGGCCTCAGGTTTCCAAGTCCAAACCAGGCCTAGTCCTCCAGAGCACACTGCAACAGAGCAAACATGGTGAAAATATCTCTGTGGAGGTGCCTTATCAGGCTCCAGGGTCCTTAGTCGAAGCCCTACCCAGCTCAGGGAGCCTAAGCACTGTGGCCTCTCTTCACTGACATTCCAGGTATCTACATTCCATCCCCCATGTGATTCTCGCGAGATGCAGCCTGGCTAGGTCTCTTCCATAGAGACAAAAAAAGGTAGCACCATGGGAGTGCTTAATCAGTCTTCCCTGGTGCAAGAGATGTTTGTGCTGTGAAGAAGCCACAACAATGGGTTTTGCTCCCATGGCCTCAGTTTTACCAGTCCCCCATCATCAGTACCTAGTCCTCCAGAGATCTCTGCTGCAGGAGCAGACAAGTGTAAAAAGCGCTGTGGATTGTTCCATGAGGCTCCAGGGCACTGTCAGAAGACTCCACCCGGGCTCTGGGGCCTAGCAACTGTTGCCTCTTTCACTGAATTTTCCAAGTATCACTATCGCAGACCCTAGAGAATTTCAGCCAGATGCAAGAGCCTCGCAAGGTCCTGTTCCTTACAAGTCAAAAAAGTGTAGCCCAGGGCGTGTTTATACAGTCCTTCCCTGGTGAAGGAGGTATTTGTCTGTGAAGAAGCCACAACAAAGGCTATGATGCCCAGAGGCATCAGTTTCCCAGTCAGAACAAGGCGAGTCTCCAAAGCTCCCCTGCTACAGAGAAGACCTGCCGGGGCAAACAAGCCGCTGTGGTGGATCCCATGAGGCAACCCTGCTCACAGTCCCGAAGCCCTTACCAGGCTTGCTGGGTACCTATGCACTAGGGGGCCTCCCTATCACTGACATTTCAGGTATCAATGATCCCAGCCCCATGTGATTTTTCATCCAGATGCAGCCATTGCAGAGACCCTTCCTTAGAGTTCAAAAAAGGTAGCCCAAGGGACTGCTTATGCAGCTCTTCCCCTGTGCAGAGAGTGATTTGTGTACTGTGAAAGAAACCACAACAATGGCTTCACTCCCAGGGCTTCAGTTTCCCACTCAAAGAAGACCTTGTCTCCCGGGCTCTCAGGCTACAGAGCAGATATGTGGAAAAAAAGCGCTTATGGAGAGGAGCCTTCAAACATTTAACGTCACTGGTTCGCATCCTTACGTGTGGCTTTGTAGCCAAGGCACTGTGTCCTCTTTCACTGAATTTCCAGGTATCACATCCCAGCCCCCTTGTGATTTCTCAGTCAGATGCAGCCTTGCAGGGTCTCTCTCGTTAGAGTCCAAAAAAGGTAGCCCAAGGGACAGCTTAATTCAGTCTTTCGATGTGCATAGAGGTGTTTGTCTGTGAAGAAGCCAGAATAATGGGTCTTCCCCCAAGGCCATCTGTTTCCCAGTTAAGACCAAGCGCGTAGACTCCCAGAGCTGTCAGCTATAGTGAGCAGACATTGGGAACGATAGGCCTCAGAGGAGGTTCCTTGAGTCTCCCTTCCGTTGGGGAATCTCTACACCCCGGCGTCCCCTGGAGTCCTAGGTACTGTGGCCTTTTTCATTGATTAATCCAGGTATCACTGTTCCAAGGCCCCTTGTGTTGTTCAACCCCACGGCAGCCTTGCAGGTTCCTCCTTCCTTAGAGTCCAAAAAAGGTAGCCCAATGACTGTTTACTTAGCTCTTCCCAGAAGCATAGAGGTGTTATGGGCTGTTAAGACGCCAGAGCAATGGGTTTTTCCGCAGGTGGCATCAGTTTCCCAGTCAGAACAGACCAAGTCTCCAGATCTCTCTGCTACAGAGCCGACATGGGAAATAGCTCTGTGAGGGTTCCTTAGAGTTTCTCCCTGCCTTGTGGAAGCCCTACCCGGATGCAGGGACCCTAGGCACTGTTGCCTCTTTCACGGAATTTCCATGTATCACTTCCCAACACCTTTGTTATTTTCAGGCCAGATGCAGTCTTGCAGGGCCTCTTCCTTAGAGTCAAAAAAAGTAGCCTAAACCCCAAGGTACTGCTATATTTCAGAACTTTCCCTGGTGCACAAAGGTGTTTGTCTATGAAGAAGCCACAACAAAATCTACTGGCTCTCCATATGTCCTCAGTTTTCCCAGTCAAAACAGACATAGTCTTCAGAGCTCTCTGCTACAGATCAGACCATGGTAACAAGAGCTCCTGAGGAGGGTTCCCTTGAATCTCCCTGCCTTGTGGAAGCCCTGCCCGGGTTCAGTGGGCCTAGGAAAACTGGCCTTCTTTTTCACTGAATTTCCCAGTATCACATCCCAGCACCATTGAGGTTTTTCAACCCCACAGCAGCCGTGCAGGGGTCCCTTCATTAAAGTCAAAAATAGATAGCCCAAGGGAGTGGCTAGTCTGTCCTTCCCTGGAGCAAGAGTTTGATTGTCTGAGAAGAAAGCCGACAACAATGGCTCTGCTCCCAGCGCCTCAAACAGACCTAGTCTCCAAAGCTCTCTGCTACAGAGCAGACATGGGGAAAAAGCGCTGTGGAGGGTGCCTTCACGTTCCAGGGCCAACTTGTCGAAGCCCTACCCTGGTGCTTGGAGCCTAGGCACTGTGGCCTCTTTCACTGACTTTCCAGGTATCACTTCCCAGCCCCTTGTGATTTTCAGCCCAGATGCAGCCTTGCAGGGTCTCTTCCTTAGAGTCAAAAAAGGTAGCCCAAGGGACTGCTTATTCAGTCTTCCCTGGTGCAAAGAGGTGTTTGGCTGTGAAGACGCCAGAACAATGGGTCTGCTCCCAGGCCTCAGTTTCCCAGTCAGAACAGACCTAGTCTCCAGAGCTCTCTGCTACAGAGCACACATGGGAAAAAGCTCTGAGGAGGGTTCCTTGACGCTTCCCTGGGCCTTGGGGAAGCCCTACCGTTAGCTGCTGGGGGCCTAGGCACTGTGGCCTCTTTCACTGACTTTTCCAGGTATCACTTCCCAGCCCCTTGTGATTTTCAGCCAGATGCCACAGCCTTGCAGGGCATCTCTTCCTTAGAGTCAAAAAAGGTAGCCCAAGGGACTGCTTATTCAGTCTTCCCTGGTGCAAGAGGTGTTTGGCTGTGAAGACGCCAGAACAATGGCTGCTCTGCTCCCAGGGCCTCAGTTTCCCAGTCAGAACAGACCTAGTCTCCAGAGCTCTCTGCTACAGAGCAGACATGGGGAAAATAGCTCTGAGGAGGGTTCCTTGAGGTCTCCCTGCCTGGGGAAGCCCTACCCGGGTGCTGGGGCCCTAGGCACTGTGGCCTCTTTCACTGACTTTCCAGGTATCACTTCCCAGCCCCTTGTGATTTTCAGCCAGATGCAGCCTTGCAGGGTCTCTTCCTTAGAGTCAAAAAAGGTAGCCCAAGGGACTGCTTATTCAGTCTTCCCTGGTGCAAAGAGGTGTTTGGCTGTGAAGAAAGCCAGAACAATGGCTCTGCTCCCAGGGCTCAGTTTTCCCAGTCAGAACAGACCTAGTCTCCAGAGCTCTCTGCTACAGAGCAGACATGGGGAAAAAAGCGCTGTGGAGGGTTCCTTCACGTTCCAGGCACTGTCGAAGCCTTACCTGGGCTTTGGAACCTAGGCACTGTGGCCTCTTTCACTGACTTTCCAGGTATCACTTCCCAGCCCCTTGTGATTTTCAGCCAGATGCAGCCTTGCAGGGTCTCTTCCTTAGAGTCAAAAAAGGTAGCCCAAGGGACTGCTTATTCAGTCTTCCCTGGTGCAAGAGTGTGTTTGGCTGTGGAAGACGCCAGAACAATGGCTTCTGCTCCCAGGCCTCAGTTTCCCAGTCAGAACAGACCTAGTCTCCAGAGCTCTCTGCTACAGAGCAGACATGGGGAAATAGCTCTGAGGCTGGTTCCTTGAGGCTCCCTGGCCCTGTCGAAGCCCTACCTGGGCTTTGGGACCTAGGCACTGTGGCCTCTTTCACTGACTTTCCAGGTATCACTTCCCAGCCCCTTGTGATTTTCAGCCAGATGCAGCCTTGCAGGGTCTCTTCCTTAGAGTCAAAAAAGGTAGCCCAAGGGACTGCTTATTCAGTCTTCCCTGGTGCAAGAGGTGTTTGGCTGTGAAGAAGCCAGAACAATGGCTCTGCTCCCAGGGCCTCAGTTTCCCAGTCAGAACAGACCTAGTCTCCAGAGCTCTCTGCTACAGAGCAGACATGGGGAAAATAGCTCTGAGGAGGGTTCCTTGAGGCTCCTGCCTTGGGGAAGCCCTACCCGGGTGGCTGGGGCTAGGCACTGTGGCCTCTTTCACTGACTTTCCAGGTATCACTTTTTCCAGCCCCTTGTGATTTTCAGCCAGATGCAGCCTTGCAGGGTCTCTTCCTTAGAGTCAAAAAAGGTAGCCCAAGGGACTGCTTATTCATCTTCCCTGGTGCAAGAGGTGTTTGGCTGTGAAGACGCCAGAACAATGGCTCTGCTCCCAGGGCCTCAGTTTCCCAGTCAGAACAGACCTAGTCTCCAGAGCTCTCTGCTACAGAGCAGACATGGGGAAAAAGCGCTCTGTGGAGGGTGCCTTCACGTTCCAGGGCACTGTCGAAGCCTTACCTGGGCTTTGGAGCCTAGGCACTGTGGCCTCTTTCACTGACTTTCCAGGTATCACTTCCCAGCCCCTTGTGATTTTCAGCCAGATGCAGCCTTGCAGGGTCTCTTCCTTAGAGTCAAAAAAGGTAGCCCAAGGGACTGCTTATTCAGTCTTCCCTGGTGCAAGAGGTGTTTGGCTGTGAAGACGCCAGAACAATGGCTCTGCTCCCAGGGCCTCAGTTTCCCAGTCAGAACAGACCTAGTCTCCAGAGCTCTCTGCTACAGAGCACACATGGGGAAATAGCTCTGAGGAGGGTTCCTTGAGGCTCCCTGGCTTGGGGAAGCCCTACCCGGGTGCTGGGGCCTAGGCACTGTGGCCTCTTTCACTGACTTTCCAGGTATCACTTTCCAGCCCCTTGTGATTTTCAGCCAGATGCAGCCTTGCAGGGTCTCTTCCTTAGAGTCAAAAAAGGTAGCCCAAGGGACTGCTTATTCACTCTTCCCTGGTGCAAGAGGTGTTTGTCTGTGAAGAAGCCACAACAATGGCTCTGCTCCCAGGGCCTCAGTTTCCCAGTCAGAACAGACCTAGTCTCAAGAGCTCCCTGCTACAGAGCACACATGGGGAAATAGCTCTGAGGAGGGTTCCTTGAGGTTCCAGGGGCTTGGGGAAGCCCTACCCGGGTGCTGGGGCCTAGGCACTGTGGCCTCTTTCACTGACTTTCCAGGTAGCACTTTACAGCCCCTTGTGATTTTCAGCCAGATGCAGCCTTGCAGGGTCTCTTCCTTAGAGTCATAAAAGGTAGCCCAAGGGTCTGCTTATTCAATCTTCCCTGGTGCAAGAGGTTTTTGGCTGTTAAGAGGCCAAAACAATGGGTTTGCCTCCAGGCCTCAGTTTCCGATTCAGATCAGACCTAGTCTCCAGAGCTCTCTGCTACAGAGCAGACATTGGGAAACAACGGTGTGGAGGGTGCCTTGATGTTCCCGGGCACTGGGAAAGCCCTACCCGGGCTGGGGCCTAGGCGCTCCAGCCGCTCTTTCACTGACTTCCCAGCTATCACTTCCCCGTCCAATTGTGATTTTCAGCCCGAATGCGGCCTAGCAGGCCGTCTTCCTTGGAGGGAGAAAAAGGCAGCCCAACAGAGTGCTGATTCACAATCCCCTCGTTTCAAAGCAAGTGTGGGGGCTGTTCAGAAGCCACAACAATGGATCTGATTCAAGAGCTTGAGTTTCCTAGTCAGAACAGGCCTAGTCTCCAGAGCTCCCTGCTACAGAGCAGACATGTGAAAAAAAAAGGGCTGTGAAGCGTGCCTGCACGTTCCAGGGAACTGTCGAAGACTTACACGTGTGGTGGGCCCTACTTCCTATGGCCCCTACAAACATACTTCCCAGGTAGCAGTTCCTAGCCCCATGTGATTTTCAGCCTGTGGGCGGCGTGGCAGGATCTCTTCCATGGAAGGAGCAAAGGCAGCACAAGGTATTGCTTTTTCCATCGTCCCTCAAACAGCAAGTTTTGGGGTGTTCAGAAGCCCCTCCAATTGTTCTGCTCCCAGGGCGTCAGTTTCCCAATCAGAACAGACCTAGTTTCAAGAGCTCTCTGCTACAGAGCACACATTGGGGAAACAACGGTGTGGAGGGTGCCTTGACGTTCCCGGGCACTGGGGAAGCCCTACCCGGGAAGTGGGGCCTAGGCGCTCCAGCCGCTGAAAAAATGACTTCCCAGCTATCACTTCCCCGTCCAATGTGATTTTCAGCCCGAATGCGGCCTAGCAGGCCGTCTTCCTTGGAGGGAGAAAAGGCAGCCCAACAGAGTGCTGATACAATCCTCCTTTCAACAGCAAGTGTGGGGCTGTTCAGAAGCCACAATATGGATCTGATTCAAGAGCTTGAGTTTCCTAGTCAGACTAGGCCTAGTCTCAAGCTCTCTATGCTACAGAGCACATTTTGGGAAACAAAGCTGTGGAGGGTGCCTTCACGTTCCAGGGCACTGTTGAAGCCTTATCTGCGCTTTGGGACCTAGGCACTATGGCCCCTACAACTGACTTTCCAGGTAGCACTTCCCAGCCCCTTGTGATTTTCAGCCCCTAAGCAGCGTTTCTGGGTCTCTTCCTTAGAAGTTATAAAAAGTAGCCCAAGGTAGGGCTTATTGAATCTTCCCTGGTGCAAGAGGTGTTTGGCTGTTAAGACACCAAAAACAATGGGTTTGCCTCCCAGGCCTCAGTTTCTCAGTCAGACCAGGCCTAGTCTCCAGAGCTCTCTGCTACAGAGCAGACATGTGGAAAATGTGCTGTGGAGGGTGCCTTCACGTTCCCGGGCACTGTCGAAGCCTTACCTGGGCTTTGGGACCTAGGCACTATGGCCCCTACAACTGATTTTCCAGGTAGCACTTCCCAGCCCCTTGTGATTTTCAGCCCCTAAGCAGCGTTTCTGAGTCTCTTCCTTAGAGTCATAAAAGGTAGCCCAAGGGAGTGCTTATTTAATCTTCCCTGGTACAAGAGGTGTTTGGCTGTGAAGACGCCAAAACAATGAGTTTGCCTCCAGGCCTCAGTTTCTCAGTCAGACCAGGCCTAGTCTCGCAAGCCCTCTGCTACAGGGCACACATTGGGAAACATCGGTGTGGAGGCTGCCTTGACGTTCCCGGGCACTGGGGAAGCCCTACCCGGGAATTGGTGCCTAGGCGCTCCAGCCGCTGAAAACTGACTTCCCAGCTAGCACTTCCCCGTCCAATGTGATTTTTTTCAGCCCGAATGCGGCCTAGGACGCCGTCTTCCTTAGTATAGAGAAAAGGCAGCCCAACAGAGTGCTGATTCAATCCTTCTTCGCAAAGCAAGTGTGGGGCTGTTCAGAAGCCACAAAATGGGTCTGATTCCAGAGCTTCAGTTTCCTAGTCAGACCAGGCCTAGTCGCACGAGCTATCTGCTAGAGGGCACACTTGTAGAAACAGTGGTGTGGAGAGTGCCTTGACGTTCCCTGGCACAGGGGAAAGCCCTACCAGTGAAGTGGGGCCTGGGAGCTCTGGCTGCTAAAACTGATTTGCAAGTTAGAATTTCCCAGCCCAATGGCACCTGCACGTGGTGCATGCTCGGCAGGCTCTCTTCCTTGAAGGGAGGAAAGGCAGCCCCAGAGAGTCGTTTTCAGGCTTCCCTCGCGGGGCAAGAGAGAAGCTCTTCAGACACCAAAACACTGGGGCTGTTTCAGGGCTTGACTTCCCAAGTCAGACCAGGCCTAGTCGTGTGAGCTCTCTGCTACAGAGCACACTTTGGGAAACAACGGTGTGGAGGCTGCCTTGACGTTCCCTGGCCCTGGGGAAGCCCTACCCGGGAAGTGGGGCCTAGGCGCTCCAGCCCCTGAAAACTGACTTCCCTGCTAACACTTCCCAGTCCAATGTGAATTTCAGGTCAAATGCGGCCTAGCAGGCTGTCTTCTTTGGAGGGAGCAAATGCAGTCCAAGGGAGTGCTGATTCAATCCGCCTTCCCGTATCAAGTGTTGGGCTGTTCAGAAGCCACAACCAAGGGTTCCTCCCAGGACCTCAGTTTCCCAGTTAGAGCAGGCCTAGTCTCGCGAGCCCTCTGCTACAGGGCACACATTGAGAAACATCGGTGTGGAGGGTGCCTTGACGTTCCCGGGCACTGGGGAAGCCCTACACGGGAAGTGGTGCCTAGGCGCTCCAGCCCACTGAAAACTGACTTCCCCAGCTAGCACTTCCCCGTCCAATGTGATTTTCAGCCCGAATGCGGCCTAGGAGGCCGTCTTCCTTGGAGGGAGAATAGGCAGCCCAACAGAGTGCTGATTCAATCCTCCTTCGCACAGCAAGTGTGGGGCTGTTCAGAAGCCACAATATGGGTCTGATTCCAGAGCTTGAGTTTCCTAGTTAGACCAGGCCTAGTCTCGCAAGCTCTATGCTGCAGAGCACATTTTGGGAAACAAAGCTGTGGAGGGTTCCTTACCGTTCGTGGTCACTGGGAAAGCCCTACCCTGGAAGTGGGGCCTGGGAGCTGTGGCCGCTAAAAACTGACTTCCCAGCTAGCACTTCCCAGCCCGAAGGCACCCTCGCCTGGTGCAGGCTTGGCAGGCTCTCTTCCTTGCAAGAATGAAAGGCAGCCCCAGAGAATCGTTTTCAGGCTTCCCTCGCGGGGCAAGAGAGAAGCTCTTCAGACACCAAAACACTGGGGCTGATCCAGGGCTTGACTTTCCCAAGTCAGACAAGGCCTAGTTGCGCGAGCTCTCTGCTACAGAGCACTCTTGGGGGGAAACAGTGTTGTGGAGGCTGCCTTTCGTTCCCGGGCACTGGGAAAGCCCTACCCTGGAAGTGTGGACTAGGCGCTGTAGCCGCTGAAAACTGACTCCCCACCTAGCAATTCTCAGTCCAATGTGATTTTCAGGTCAAATGCAGTCTAGCAGGCTGTCTTTTTTGCAGGGAGCAAATACAGCCCAAGGGAGTGCTGATTCAATCCTCCTTTCCGCATCAAGTGTTGGGCTGTTCAGAAGCCACAACCAAGGGTTCCTCCCACGACATCAGTTTCCTAGTCAGACCAGGCCTAGTCTCGCAAGCCCTCTGCTACAGGGCACACATTGGGAAACATCGGTGTGGAGGCTGCCTTGACGTTCCCGGGCACTGGGGAAGCCCTACCCGGGAATTGGTGCCTAGGCGCTCCAGCCGCTGAAAACTGACTTCCCAGCTAGCACTTCCCCGTCCAATGTGATTTTCAGCCCGAATGCGGCCTAGGACGCCGTCTTCCTTGTATAGAGAAAAGGCAGCCCAACAGAGTGCTGATTCAATCCTTCTTCGCAAAGCAAGTGTGGGGCTGTTCAGAAGCCACAAAATGGGTCTGATTCCAGAGCTTCAGTTTCCTAGTCAGACCAGGCCTAGTCGCACGAGCTATCTGCTAGAGGGCACACTTGTAGAAACAGTGGTGTGGAGAGTGCCTTGACGTTCCCTGGCACAGGGAAAGCCCTACCAGTGAAGTGGGGCCTGGGAGCTCTGGCCGCTAAAACTGATTTGCAAGTTAGAATTTCCCAGCCCAATGGCACCTGCACGTGGTGCATGCTCGGCAGGCTCTCTTCCTTGAAGGGAGGAAAGGCAGCCCCAGAGAGTCGTTTTCAGGCTTCCCTCGCGGGGCAAGAGAGAAGCTCTTCAGACACCAAAACACTGGGGCTGTTTCAGGGCTTGACTTCCCAAGTCAGACCAGGCCTAGTCGTGTGAGCTCTCTGCTACAGAGCACACTTTGGGAAACAACGGTGTGGAGGGGGCCTTGATATTCCCGGACCCTGGGGAAGCCCTACCCGGGAGGTCGGCTTAGGCGCTCCAGCCGCTGAAAACTGACTTCCCAGCTATCACTTCCCAGTCCAATGTCATTTTCAGCCCCAATGCGTCCTAGCAGGAAGTCTTCTTAGAACGAGAAAAGCAGCCCAACAGAGTGCTGATTCAATCCTCCTTCACACAGCAAGTGTGGGGCTGTTCAGAAGCCACAAAATGGGTCTGATTCCAGAGCTTCAGTTTCCTAGTCAGACCAGGCCTAGTCGCACGAGCGATCTGCTAGAGGGCACACTTGTAGAAACAGTGGTGTGGAGAGTGCCCTGGTGCAAGAGGTGTTTGGCTGTGAAGACGCCAGAACAATGGGTTTTCCCCAGGCCTCAGTTTCCCAGTCAGACCAGGCGTAGTCTCCAGAGCTCTCTGCTACAGAGCAGACATGGGGAAATAGCTCTGAGGAGGGTTCCTTGAGGCTCCCTGCCTTGGGGAAGCCCTACCCGGGTGCTGGGTCCTAGGCACTGTGGCCTCTTTCACTGACTTTCCAGGTATCACTTCCCAGCCCCTTGTGATTTTCAGCCAGATGCAGCCTTGCAGGGTCTCTTCCTTAGAGTCAAAAAAGGTAGCCCAAGGGAGTGCTTATTCAATCTTCCCAGGTGCAAGAGTTGTTTGGCTGTTCAGACTCCAAAACAATGGGTTTGCCTCCAGGCCTCAGTTTCCCAGTCAGAACAGGCGTAGTCTCCAGAGCTCTCTGCTACAGAGCAGACATGGGGAAATAGCTCTGAGGAGGGTTCCTTGAGGCTCCCTGCATTGGGGAAGCCCTACCCGGGTGCTGGGTCCTAGGCACTGTGGCCTCTTTCACTGACTTTCCAGGTATCACTTCCCAGCCCCTTGTGATTTTCAGCCAGATGCAGCCTTGCAGGGTCTCTTCCTTAGAGTCAAAAAAAGGTAGCCCAAGGGACTGCTTATTCAGTCTTCCCTGGTGCAAGAGGTGTTTGGCTGTGAAGACGCCAGAACAATGGCTCTGCTCCCAGGCCTCAGTTTCCCAGTCAGAACAGACCTAGTCTCCAGAGCTCTCTGCTACAGAGCAGACATGGGGGAAATAGCTCTGAGGAGGGTTCCTTGAGGCTCCCTGCCTTGGGGAAGCCCTACCCGGGTGCTGGGGCCTAGGCACTGTGGCCTCTTTCACTGACTTTCCAGGTATCACTTCCCAGCCCCTTGTGATTTTCAGCCAGATGCAGCCTTGCAGGGTCTCTTCCTTAGAGTCAAAAAAGGTAGCCCAAGGGACTGCTTATTCAGTCTTCCCTGGTGCAAGAGGTGTTTGTCTGTGAAGAAGCCACAACAATGGCTCTGCTCCCAGGGCCTCAGTTTCCCAGTCAGACCAGGCGTAGTCTCCAGAGCTCTCTGCTACAGAGCAGACATGTGGAAAAAGCGCTGTGGAGGGTTCCTTGAGGCTCCCTGCCTTGGGGAAGCCCTACCCGGGTGCTGGGGCCTAGGCACTGTGGCCTCTTTCACTGACTTTCCAGGTATCACTTCCCAGCCCCTTGTGATTTTCAGCCAGATGCAGCCTTGCAGGGTCTCTTCCTTAGAGTCAAAAAAGGTAGCCCAAGGTACTGCTTATTCAGTCTTCCCTGGTGCAAGAGGTGTTTGGCTGTTAAGACGCCAGAACAATGGGTTTCCCCAGGGCCTCAGTTTCCCAGTCAGAACAGACCTAGTCTCCAGAGCTCTCTGCTACAGAGCAGACATGTGGAAAAAGCGCTCTGAGAAGGGTTCCTTGAGGTTCCCTGCCTTGGGGAAGCCCTACCCGGGTGCTGGGGCCTAGGCACTGTGGCCTCTTTCACTGACTTTCCAGGTATCACTTCCCAGCCCCTTGTGATTTTCAGCCAGATGCAGCCTTGCAGGGTCTCTTCCTTAGAGTCAAAAAAGGTAGCCCAAGGGACTGCTTATTCAGTCTTCCCTGGTGCAAGAGGTGTTTGGCTGTGAAGACGCCAGAACAATGGCTCTGCTCCCAGGGCCTCAGTTTCCCAGTCAGAACAGACCTAGTCTCCAGAGCTCTCTGCTACAGAGCAGACATGTGGAAAAAGCTCTGTGGAGGGTGCCTTCACGTTCCAGGGCACTGGGAAGCCTTACCTGGGCTTTGGAACCTAGGCACTGTGGCCTCTTTCACTGACTTTCCAGGTATCACTTCCCAGCCCCTTGTGATTTTCAGCCAGATGCAGCCTTGCAGGGTCTCTTCCTTAGAGTCAAAAAAGGTAGCCCAAGGGACTGCTTATTCAGTCTTCCCTGGTGCAAGAGGTGTTTGGCTGTTAAGAAGCCAGAACAATGGGTTTTCCCCAGGCCTCAGTTTCCCAGTCAGACCAGGCCTAGTCTCCAGAGCTCTCTGCTACAGAGCAGACATGTGGAAAAAGCGCTGTGGAGGGTGCCTTCACGTTCCAGGGCACTGTCGAAGCCTTACCTGGGCTTTGGAACCTAGGCACTGTGGCCTCTTTCACTGACTTTCCAGGTATCACTTCCCAGCCCCTTGTGATTTTCAGCCAGATGCAGCCTTGCAGGGTCTCTTCCTTAGAGTCAAAAAAGGTAGCCCAAGGGACTGCTTATTCAGTCTTCCCTGGTGCAAGACGTGTTTGTCTGTGAAGAAGCCACAACAATGGCTCTGCTCACAGGGCCTCAATTTCCCAGTGAGACCAGGCGTATTCTCCAGAGCTCTCTGCTACAGAGCAGACATCTGGAAAAAGCGCTGTGGAGGGTGCCTTCACGTTCCAGGGCACTGTCGAAGCCTTACCTGGGGTGCTGGGGCCTAGGCACTGTGGCCTCTTTCACTGACTTTCCAGGTATCACTTCCCAGCCCCTTGTGATTTTCAGCCAGATGCAGCCTTGCAGGGTCTCTTCCTTAGAGTCAAAAAAGGTAGCCCAAGGGACTGCTTATTCAGTCTTCCCTGGTGCAAGAGGTGTTTTGCTGTGAAGACGCCAGAACAATGGCTCTGCTCCCAGGGCCTCAGTTTCCCAGTCAGAACAGACCTAGTCTCCAGAGCTCTCTGCTACAGAGCAGACATGTGGAAAAAGCGCTGTGGAGGGTGCCTTCACGTTCCAGGGCACTGTCGAAGCCTTACCTGGGCTTTGGAACCTAGGCACTGTGGCCTCTTTCACTGACTTTCCAGGTATCACTTCCCAGCCCCTTGTGATTTTCAGCCAGATGCAGCCTTGCAGGGTCTCTTCCTTAGAGTCAAAAAAGGTAGCCCAAGGGACTGCTTATTCAGTCTTCCCTGGTGCAAGAGGTGTTTGTCTGTGAAGAAGCCAGAACAATGGCTCTGCTCCCAGGGCCTCAGTTTCCCAGTCAGAACAGACGTAGTCTCCAGAGCTCTCTGCTACAGAGCAGACATGGGGAAATAGCTCTGTGGAGGGTTCCTTGAGGCTCCCTGCCTTGGGGAAGCCCTACCCGGGTGCTGGGGCCTAGGCACTGTGGCCTCTTTCACTGACTTTCCAGGTATCACTTCCCAGCCCCTTGTGATTTTCAGCCAGATGCAGCCTTGCAGGGTCTCTTCCTTAGAGTCAAAAAAGGTAGCCCAAGGGACTGCTTATTCAGTCTTCCCTGGTGCAAGAGGTGTTTGGCTGTGAAGACGCCAGAACAATGGCTCTGCTCCCAGGGCCTCAGTTTCCCAGTCAGAACAGACCTAGTCTCCAGAGCTCTCTGCTACAGAGCAGACATGGGGAAAAAGCGCTGTGGAGGGTGCCTTCACGTTCCAGAGCACTGTCGAAGCCTTACCTGGGCTTTGGGGGAACTAGGCACTGTGGCCTCTTTCACTGACTTTCCAGGTATCACTTCCCAGCCCCTTGTGATTTTCAGCCAGATGCAGCCTTGCAGGGTCTCTTCCTTAGAGTCAAAAAAGGTAGCCCAAGGGACTGCTTATTCAGTCTTCCCTGGTGCAAGAGGTGTTTGGCTGTGAAGACGCCAGAACAATGGCTTGCTCCCAGGGCCTCAGTTTCCCAGTCAGAACAGACCTAGTCTCCAGAGCTCTCTGCTACAGAGCAGACATGGGGAAATAGCTCTGAGGAGGGTTCCTTGAGGCTCCCTGGCTTGGGGAAGCCCTACCCGGGTGCTGGGGCCTAGGCACTGTGGCCTCTTTCACTGACTTTCCAGGTATCACTTCCCAGCCCCTTGTGATTTTCAGCCAGATGCAGCCTTGCAGGGTCTCTTCCTTAGAGTCAAAAAAGGTAGCCCAAGGGACTGCTTATTCAGTCTTCCCTGGTGCAAGAGGTGTTTGGCTGTGAAGACGCCAGAACAATGGCTCTGCTCCCAGGGCCCTCAGTTTCCCAGTCAGAACAGACCTAGTCTCCAGAGCTCTCTGCTACAGAGCAGACATGGGGAAAAAGCGCTGTGGAGGGTGCCTTCACGTTCCAGGGCACTGTCGAAGCCTTACCTGGGCTTTGGAGCCTAGGCACTGTGGCCTCTTTCACTGACTTTCCAGGTATCACTTCCCAGCCCCTTGTGATTTTCAGCCAGATGCAGCCTTGCAGGGTCTCTTCCTTAGAGTCAAAAAAGGTAGCCCAAGGGACTGCTTATTCAGTCTTCCCTGGTGCAAGAGGTGTTTGGCTGTGAAGACGCCACAACAATGGCTCTGCTCCCAGGGCCTCAGTTTCCCAGTCAGAACAGACCTAGTCTCCAGAGCTCTCTGCTACAGAGCAGACATGGGGAAAAAGCGCTGTGGAGGGTGCCTTGAGGTTCCCCTGCCTTGGGGAAGCCCTACCCGGGCTGTGGGCCCTAGGCACTGTGGCCTCTTTCACTGACTTTCCAGGTATCACTTCCCAGCCCCTTGTGATTTTCAGCCAGATGCAGCCTTGCAGGGTCTCTTCCTTAGAGTCAAAAAAAGGTAGCCCAAGGGACTGCTTATTCAGTCTTCCCAGGTGCAAGAGGTGTTTGGCTGTGAAGAACGCCAGAACAATGGCTCTGCTCCCAGGGCCTCAGTTTCCCAGTCAGAACAGACCTAGTCTCCAGAGCTCTCTGCTACAGAGCAGACATGGGGAAAAAGCGCTGTGGAGGGTGCCTTCACATTCCAGGGCACTGTCGAAGCCTTACCTGGGCTTTGGAACCTAGGCACTGTGGCCTCTTTTCACTGACTTTCCAGGTATCACTTCCCAGCCCCTTGTGATTTTCAGCCAGATGCAGCCTTGCAGGGTCTCTTCCTTAGAGTCAAAAAAGGTAGCCCAAGGGACTGCTTATTGAGTCTTCCCTGGTGCAAGAAGTGTTTGGCTGTGAAGACGCCAGAACAATGGCTCTGCTCCCAGGGGCCTCAGTTTCCCAGTCAGAACAGACCCTAGTCTCCAGAGCTCTCTGCTACAGAGCCAGACATGGGAAAAAAGCTCTGAGGAGGGTTCCTTGAGGCTCCCTGCCTTGGGGAAGCCCTACCCGGGTGCTGGGGCCTAGGCACTGTGGCCTCTTTCACTGACTTTCCAGGTATCACTTCCCAGCCCCTTGTGATTTTCAGCCAGATGCAGCCTTGCAGGGTCTCTTCCTTAGAGTCAAAAAAAGGTAGCCCAAGGGACTGCTTATTCAGTCTTCCCTGGTGCAAGAGGTGTTTGGCTGTGAAGACGCCAGAAACAATGGCTCTGCTCCCAGGGCCTCAGTTTCCCAGTCAGAACCAGACCTAGTCTCCAGAGCTCTCTGCTACAGAGCAGACATGGGGAAATAGCTCTGAGGAGGGTTCCTTGAGGCTCCCTGCCTTGGGGAAGCCCTACCTGGGGTGCTTGGGCCTAGGCACTGTGGCCTCTTTCACTGACTTTCCAGGTATCACTTCCCAGCCCCTTGTGATTTTCAGCCAGATGCAGCCTTGCAGGGTTCTCTTCCTTAGAGTCAAAAAAGGTAGCCCAAGGGACTGCTTATTCAGTCTTCCCTGGTGCAAGAGGTGTTTGGCTGTGAAGACGCCAGAACAATGGCTCTGCTCCCAGGGCCTCAGTTTCCCAGTCAGAACAGACCTAGTCTCCAGAGCTCTCTGCTACAGAGCAGACATGGGGAAAAAGCGCTGTGGAGGGTGCCTTCACGTTCCAGGGCACTTGTCGAAGCCTTACCTGGGCTTTGGAGCCTAGGCACTGTGGCCTCTTTCACTGACTTTCCAGGTATCACTTCCCAGCCCCTTGTGATTTTCAGCCAGATGCAGCCTTGCAGGGTCTCTTCTTTAGAGTCAAAAAAGGTAGCCCAAGGGACTGCTTATTCAGTCTTCCCTGGTGCAAGAGGTGTTTGGCTGTGAAGACGCCAGAACAATGGCTCTGCTCCCAGGGCCTCAGTTTCCCAGTCAGAACAGACCTAGTCTCCAGAGCTCTCTGCTACAGAGCAGACATGGGGAAAAAAGCTCTGTGGAGGGTTCCCTTCACGTTCCAGGGCTTGTCGAAGCCTTACCTGGGTGCTGGAGCCTAGGCACTGTGGCCTCTTTCACTGACTTTCCAGGTATCACTTCCCAGCCCCTTGTGATTTTCAGCCAGATGCAGCCTTGCAGGGTCTCTTCCTTAGAGTCAAAAAAGGTAGCCCAAGGGACTGCTTATTCAGTCTTCCCTGGTGCAAGAGGTGTTTGTCTGTGAAGAAGCCAGAACAATGGGTTTTCCGAAGACCTCAGTTTCCCAGTCAGAACAGACCTAGTCTCCAGAGCTCTCTGCTACAGAGCAGACATGGGGAAAAAGCGCTGTGGAGGGTTCCTTCAGGCTCCCTGCCTTGGGGAAGCCCTACCCGGGTGCTGGGGCCTAGGCACTGTGGCCTCTTTCACTGACTTTCCAGGTATCACTTCCCAGCCCCTTGTGATTTTCAGCCAGATGCAGCCTTGCAGGGTCTCTTCCTTAGAGTCAAAAAAGGTAGCCCAAGGGACTGCTTATTCAGTCTTCCCTGGTGCAAGAGGTGTTTGGCTGTGAAGACGCCAGAACAATGGCTCTGCTCCCAGGGCCTCAGTTTCCCAGTCAGAACAGACCTAGTCTCCAGAGCTCTCTGCTACAGAGCAGACATGTGGAAAAAGCGCTGTGGAGGGTGCCTTCACGTTCCAGGGCACTGTCGAAGCCTTACCTGGGCTTTGGAGCCTAGGCACTGTGGCCTCTTTCACTGACTTTCCAGGTATCACTTCCCAGCCCCTTGTGATTTTCAGCCAGATGCAGCCTTGCAGGGTCTCTTCCTTAGAGTCAAAAAAGGTAGCCCAAGGGACTGCTTATTCAGTCTTCCCTGGTGCAAGAGGTGTTTTTTCTGTGAAGACGCCAGAACAATGGCTCTGCTCCCAGGGCCTCAGTTTCCCAGTCAGAACAGACCTAGTCTCCAGAGCTCTCTGCTACAGAGCAGACATGGGGAAAAAGCGCTGTGGAGGGTGCCTTCACGTTCCCTGGGCACTGTCGAAGCCTTACCTGGCTTTGGAGCCTAGGCACTGTGGCCTCTTTCACTGACTTTCCAGGTATCACTTCCCAGGCCCTTGTGATTTTCAGCCAGATGCAGCCTTGCAGGGTCTCTTCCTTAGAGTCAAAAAAAGGTAGCCCAAGGGACTGCTTATTCAGTCTTCCCTGGTGCAAGAGGTGTTTGGCTGTGAAGACGCCAGAACAATGGCTCTGCTCCCAGGGCCTCAGTTTCCCAGTCAGAACAGACCTAGTCTCCAGAGCTCTCTGCTACAGAGCAGACATGGGGAAAAAGCTCTGAGGAGGGTTCCTTCACGTTCCAGGCACTGTCGAAGCCTTACCTGGGCTTTGGGAGCCTAGGCACTGTGGCCTCTTTCACTGACTTTCCAGGTATCACTTCCCAGCCCCTTGTGATTTTCAGCCAGATGCAGCCTTGCAGGTCTCTTCCTTAGAGAGTCAAAAAAGGTAGCCCAAGGGACTGCTTATTCAGTCTTCCCTGGTGCAAGAGGTGTTTGGCTGTGAAGACGCCAGAACAATGGCTCTGCTCCCAGGGCCTCAGTTTCCCAGTCAGAACAGACCTAGTCTCCAGAGCTCTCTGCTACAGAGCAGACATGGGGAAATAGCTCTGAGGAGGGGTTCCTTGAGGCTCCTGCCTTGGGGAAGCCCTACCCGGGTGCTGGGGCCTAGGCACTGTGGCCTCTTTCACTGACTTTCCAGGTATCACTTCCCAGCCCCTTGTGATTTTCAGCCAGATGCAGCCTTGCAGGGTCTCTTCCTTAGAGTCAAAAAAGGTAGCCCAAGGGACTGCTTATTCAGTCTTCCCTGGTGCAAGAGGTGTTTGGCTGTGAAGAAGCCAGAACAATGGCTCTGCTCCCAGGGCCTCAGTTTCCCAGTCAGAACAGAGAGACCTAGTCTCCAGAGCTCTCTGCTACAGAGCAGACATGGGGAAAAAGCGCTGTGGAGGGGGTTCCTTTGAGGCTCCCAGCCTTGGGAAGCCCTACCCGGCTGCTGGGGCCTAGGCACTGTGGCCTCTTTTCACTGACTTTCCAGGTATCACTTCCCAGCCCCTTGTGATTTTCAGCCAGATGCAGCCTTGCAGGGTCTCTTCCTTAGAGTCAAAAAAGGTAGCCCAAGGGACTGCTTATTCAGTCTTCCCTGGTGCAAGAGGTGTTTGGCTGTGAAGACGCCAGAACAATGGCTCTGCCCCAGGGCCTCAGTTTCCCAGTCAGAACAGACCTAGTCTCCAGAGCTCTCTGCTACAGAGCAGACATGTGGAAAAAGCGCTGTGGAGGGTGCCTTCACGTTCCAGGGCACTGTCGAAGCCTTACCTGGGCTTTGGAGCCTAGGCACTGTGGCCTCTTTCACTGACTTTCCAGGTATCACTTCCCAGCCCCTTGTGATTTTCAGCCAGATGCAGCCTTGCAGGGTCTTTTCCTTAGAGTCAAAAAAGGTAGCCCAAGGGACTGCTTTATTCAGTCTTTCCTGGTGCAAGAGGTGTTTGGCTGTGAAGAAGCCAGAACAATGGCTCTGCTCCCAGGGCCTCAGTTTCCCAGTCAGAACAGACCTTAGTCTCCAGAGCTCTCTGCTACAGAGCAGACATGGGGAAATAGCTCTGAGGAGGGTTCCTTGAGGCTCCCTGGCTTGTTGAAGCCCTACCCGGGTGCTGGGGCCTAGGCACTGTGGCCTCTTTCACTGACTTTCCAGGTATCACTTCCCAGCCCCTTGTGATTTTCAGCCAGATGCAGCCTTGCAGGGTCTCTTCCTTAGAGTCAAAAAAGGTAGCCCAAGGGACTGCTTATTCAGTCTTCCCTGGTGCAAGAGGTGTTTGTCTTTGAAGAAGCCATAACAATGGCTCTGCTCCCAGGGCCTCAGTTCCCAGTCAGAGAACAGACCTAGTCTCCCAGAGCTCTCTGCTACAGAGCAGACATGTGGAAAAAGCGCTGTGGAGGGTGCCTTCACGTTCCAGGGCACTGTCGAAGCCTTACCTGGGCTTTGGAGCCTAGGCACTGTGGCCTCTTTCACTGACTTTCCAGGTATCACTTCCCAGCCCCTTGTGATTTTCAGCCAGATGCAGCCTTGCAGGGTCTCTTCCTTAGAGTCAAAAAAGGTAGCCCAAGGGAC
>JAGTYA010000397.1:0-27231 GCA_024291935.2 Okapia johnstoni | reverse complement strand
AAACCCCCCATCCCCACAAAGTCAAAAAAATTCCTGGGATATATTTTACTATTATCTTTTAAAAAATTTTTTTTATTTAAGCCCTTTTTTTCTTTTTTTAAATTTTCATTTTATAACTTACTATTACTTGCAAAAAAAGACCCTATTTTTAAAGCAAATTTCATATATATTTTTTATAATTTTTGTGATTTTGTTTTGTTTTTTTTAATACTGCATTTTTGAGAATCTAACCTCTACTCTAGATTTTTAATCTTTGCTTTTTGGTATTTGTTATCAATTTTGTCCTTTAAGAATCCAACCTTCAGTACCCATTTTTTACTGAGGAGTGTGATTACTGGCTTGGTTTCCTCTCCCCTTTTTGACTCTCCTTTTTCTCCCCCAGGTACCTCTATCTCCTCCCTCCCCTTCTCTTCTCTACCCAACTCTTTGAATCTCTTTGGGTATTTGGGTATGGAGAACACTTAGGGAACTGATTACTGGCTAGATTTGTCTCTCTCTTTTTGTCACCCTCTTCTCCTCCTGATCACCTCTATTCCTTCCTCCCTCTTCTCTTCTATATATAACTCTGTGAACCTTGCTGGGTGCTCCAGACTGTGGAGAGCACATAGGGAATTGATTACTGCTAGACTGCTCTCCCCCCTTGATTTCTCCTCTTTCTTTTTTCTTCCCCCCCTTCATTTTTGTTTTCCACTCCTACCCCTCCCCCCCTAACTCCTGTGAAACACTCTGGGTGTCCTACTGTGATAATCATTTCACCATCAACCTAAATTTTTATCATTTGTGCTAGATGGATGGATAATCTTGAGGCTACTGTTAAAATAAGACTGAAAGCCAGAGGCAGGAAGCATAAATCCAAAATGTAAACACTAAAAAATTACCTGACTCCAAGAAACATTAAATCATCCAAGAGCTCATCCAGAAGCCTCATCAGTTCAGTCACTCAGTCGTGTCAACTCTTTGCGACCCATGAATCACAGCACTCCAGGCCTCCCTGTCCATCACAAACTTCCAGAGTCTACCAAGCCATGCCCATCAAGTTGGTGATGCCATCCAACCATCTCATCCTCTGTAGTCCCCTTCTCCTCCTGCCCCAATCTTCCAAGCATTAGGGTCTTTTCCAATGAGTCAAGTCTTCGCATGAGGTGGCCAAAGTATTGGAGTTTCAGCTTCAACATCAGTCCTTCCAATGAACATCCAGGACTGATCTCCTTTAGGATGGACTGGTTGGATCTTCTTGCAGTCCAAGCCTCCATACCTACACTGAAACCAACCTGCACCCAAAAGCCAACAAGTTCCAAGCAAGACATACCACACTAATTCTCCAACAACACAGGAACATAGCCCTGAGCATTAATATACAGGCTGCCCAAAGTCACACCAAACCATAGACACCTCAAAACTCACTACTGGACACTTCATTGCATCAGAGAGAAGAGATCCAGCTCCACCCACCAAAACACCAACACAAGCTTCCCTAATCAGGAAACCTTGACAAGCCACTCGCCCAACCCCATCCACAGGGAGGAAACCTCCACAATAAAGAGGAACCACAAAATTCCAGCATACAGAAAGGCCACCCAAACACAGCAATCTAAACAAGATGAAAGGGCAGAGAAATATTCAGCAGGTAAAGGAATATGATAAATGCCCATCAAAACCAAACCAAAGTGGAGGAGATAGAGAGTCTACCTGAAAAAGAATTCAGAATAATGATAGTAAAAATGATCCAAATCCTGAAAACAAAATGGAGTTACAGATAAATAGTCTGGAGGCAAGGATTGAGAAGATGCAAGAAATGTTTAACAAGGACCTAGAGGAAATAAAAAAGAGTCAATCAATAATAAATAATGCAATAAACTGAGATCAAAACACTCTGTAGGAACCAACAGAAGAATAACTGAGGCAGAATATAGGAAAAGTAAAGTGGAAGAGAGAATGGTGGAAAAAAATGAAGCGGGGAAAAAAAAAATTAAAAAGAAATGGGAAAACCCCAAGACCTTGGGGCAATGTCAAATCCCCCAACTTTTGAATATAGGAGCCCCAGAGAAGAAGCAAAAAAAAAAAGGCCCGTGAGAAATTCTTAGGAGTAATGTAAAAAATTCCCCTAAAGGGAGGAAAATAGCCCCCAAGTCCAAAAAACCCCCCGAGAGCCCAAAAGGGATAAACCAAGGTGAAATCCCCAAGACACGTTTTAATAAAATTTAAGAAGATCAAAAAAAAAGAAAAAATTTTTAAAAGTAATACACAAAAAAAACCTCCACATCCAATACAATTCCCCCCATAAACATTTTTTCCCCAAAAAAAATTACTATTTTTAATAAAATGTTTTTAAAAAAACCTAAAAAACCCAAAAACAGAAAAAAAAAAAAATAATATAAAAAATAAAAAAAAAATTAGAATAATACCAACGGGCAGCATTTTAACAAATTTCAAAAAAAAAAATTCAAAACCCATAAGGGGGGAGTTTAATCCTCCCCATAAGTCTAACAAAAATTTCAAAAACAAAATTTAAATATACAATGACCATTATAAACTTACAAATTTCCCCCCCCAAAAAAAATTTTTTCCCCCTTTTTCTAAATACACACCCCAAAAACCCCTAAAAAATTTTTAACAAAAAAAATTTAAAACAAAACATTCTTCTATCACAAGGGAAAACAACTACAAAAAAAAAAACTTTAAAAAAAACATTAAACAATTGTTTGAATCCCAAAAAATCCCAAAGAAAAAAAAAAAAAATAAAATAAATAGAAAACAATAAAAAAAAACCCAACCCAAAAACTTGGGGGTTCATAAAAATCTAAAAAGGGTTTGAAAAGTTTTAAGAAAAAAAAATTTTTAAAAAATAAAAAACTCCCTCAAAAAAAAAAATAAAAACCCGGGGAAGGGAAAGAAATTTAAAAAATTAGGGCAGAAAAAAATGAAAAAGAAAAAAAAGAGCCATAGCAAAAAATCAACAAAGCAAAAAGTAGTTTTTTGAGAAGACAAACAAAATAGAAAACCATTGCCACTCATCAAAAAAAAAAAGGGGAAAAGAATCAAATAAAACAAAATTTAAAAATAAAAATGGGGAAATCACAACGGGGACCAAAAATAAAAGGATAATAAGAGATACTACCCAGAATATTCCCATAAAAGGACAATTGGAAGAAATGAAACAAATTCTTAGAAAAGATAACTTTCCAAAATTAAACCCCAGGAAAAAAACAGAAAATTTAACAGCAATCACAAGCGGGAAATTGAAACTGTATCGAATCTTCAAAAACAAAACCCCGGACAGAGGGCTTCACAGCTGAATTTAAAAAAAAAATTTTTGGGAAGAGCAAACCCTACCCCTATCAAACTCTTAAAAAAATTAAAAAAAGGTTTAACTTCAAACTCATTTTGAGGCCCCCTACCCTAATTCACCGCCCACCCCCACCATCCTCACACCAACACCCACATTTCTACATTCTCACCCGTACCCCTCACACCCCCAACACAAGGAACAAAACAAAAGGGGAAAAAGGAGGGGGTTCCTCTTATTGGGAGGCGAAGGATTTAACTCATACAATCCTATCTAATCCCCTATCAAATAGGTGAGCCAGCCACCGTAATTTAAATTTCCTCCGAAAGTGCTTATTTATTAATTGGTATATTTTAGTTGCAAAGCCTTTGACAAAAAATTTCCCTCTTTTTGATAAAAACCCCCCAGAAAACAGGAAAAAGAGGGAAATACCTCAAATAATAAAAGCCATAATGATAAACCCCCGCAAAAATTTTTCCCAAAAATGAAAAAATTGAAAGCTTTCCCCCAATGTAGGAAAAAAGGCAAAAGGGGCCCCTTCACCATACTATTCAACATATTTTTGGAAATTTTGTCCACAGCACAAGAGGGGGAAGGGAAATAAGACTGGGAGGGAGGGGAGGGGGAGTAAAAACTCACTGTTTGAAAAATGACATGACCTTCATAGAAAAACCCTAAAATCACCCGAATTACTAGAGCTAATCATGAATTTTAGTAAGTTGCGGGTATAAAATTAACAACAGAAAATCCTTGCATTCTTATACTAAAAAATGAGAAAAACAGAAAGAGAATTAAGGGAAACAATTATTACCCTTTTAACGAAAAGAAAAAATATTTGGACTAAAATTTCCCAAAGAACAAAAAAATCTATATATGAAAAATATAAAACCTGATGAAGGAAAAAAAGATGACACGAATAGATGGAGAAATATACCGTGTTCATAGATCGAAGAAATTTTATAGGTGAAAAGAGTATAACCAAAGCAAAATTTTAGATTCAGTGAATCCCTTCAAGGTACCAAGGGGATTTTCAGAGAACTAGGGAAATAATTTCACTTTGTATGGAAATACAAAAGCCCCGACGCCAAGGGAATTTTGGAAAGAAGATGGAATTGGGGAACAAACTGGACTTCAGCTATACTCAAAGCTAACCAAAACAGTTTGGTACTGGCACAAAAACAGAAAAAAAAAATATGGAACAAAATAGAAAGTCCCGAGATAAATCCCCAAATATGGAATTATTTTGACAAAGGAGGCAAGAAAATTTAATGGGAAAAGAAATCTTTAAAAAGTGGTTGGGGAAAAAAGGTAAACCCCTTTTTAAAAAAAAAGAAACTGAAATTTTAACCATACACAAAAATAAAATCAAATGGATTAAAAATCTAAACCCTAAGACCAGAAACAAAACTTTCCCAGAGAAAAAAAAAAGGGAAAAACTCTTGACATAAAATTTCAGCAGGACCCCTAGGGCCCACCCCCGAGTAACGGAAATAAAAGAAAATAACAAATGGGACCCCCAAATTTAAAAATTAAAAGCTTTTGCAAAAAAAGAAAAAAATTTAGCAAGGGGAAAAGACGCCTTCAGGTGGGGGAGAAATAGTAGCAAACAAAGCAATGGACAAAGAATTAAAATTTAAAAATATATAAACAGCTCCTGCATTTTAATCCAGAAAAATAAATGACCCAAACAAAAAAAAGGGGCCAAGAATAAAAAAACGTTTCCCAAAGAAGACATACAGAGGTAAAAAACCAAAGAAAAAGGGGCAACATCACCCTTTTTCAGAGAAATGCAAATCAAAATCACAATGAGGTACCATTCAAGCCCTTCAGAATGGTGTATCCAAAAGTTCAAACAATAAAGTGGAGAGGGGTGTGGAGAAAAGGGAAACCCCCCTTTTCATGTTTGGGGGAATGCAAATAGTACAGCCCCTATGGAGAACAGTGTGGGATTTCCCCAAAAAATGTAAATAAACCCCTATGAAACAATCCCATGCTGGGATAACCCAATGGGAAACCCCGACTTAAAGGGAAAAGTGTACCCCAATGTTCATCGCGCATGTTTTTTAAATAGTGGGAATGGAAGAACCTGTGTCCCCAAAAGACGAAGGATAAAAGGGGCTGTGGACATATACACAATGGAATATTACTCAACCCCTTAAAAGAAAACTTGAATCGTTTGATGGGGGGGAAATGGGGTATTTACAGGTGAAGTAAGTCGAAAGAAAAAAACCCAAAACAACATACTAAGTTTTTAGGAATTAGAAAGAGGGGAACGATGACCCTATAGTGAGCAGCAAAAAAACCGGATTTTTAAAGGCGCTTTTGGATCTGTGGGGGAAAATGAGGGTGGGATGTTTGAGGGGGGAGCGTTTTTAAATGTGTTATTATCATTGGGGAAGGGATCGCCAGTCAGGGTTTTTTTTATGAGAAGGGGTTCAGGGTGGGCATGGGTGACCCCGGGGGATGGGATGGGGAGGGGGTGGGGGGGATTTGGATGGGGAAAAGTGCACCGTGGTGATTCAGTCGAGTTTGGTTTTAAAAAGTACAATTTTAAAAAATTACCCCCATTAAAAAAAAATAAATAATTTTTTAAAAAAAAAAAAAAATCCCCGGGATTTCAAAAGACCTGAAGCATCTGGGTTTTATGATAACTCACAAAACCACCAACCCAAAACTCCCCTTCCACAAAACAAAACCCCATAATGAGGAGAAATATTTGGGAAAAGAAATCTATATTGTCCAGTACATAGACAATTTAGGCAAAGGAAACAGAAAGCCCAGATAAAAGTGGAGGAGAGAATATAAGTATGGTCAAGATGGCAGAGTAGGAGACCCTGAGCTCATCTCCTCCCATGGCACAACAAAATCACAACTATTTACTGGGCAACTATCTTTGAGACTTACTTGAAGACTCAAAGACTGGCAGGAAAAAAAATTTCACTACTTAATACATAAAGAAGGAACCATACAAGACAGGTTGGAGGGGCAGAAACACAGTACAGTCAAGACCCAGACCCATAGGTAGGCGAACTATAAATGAAATGGAGAACAATCGCAACTGCAGAAGTTCCTCCAAGGAGCAAGGAGTCCAAGCCCATATTCAGGCTCCCTAGCCTGGGGATGCTGCACTGGAAGACAAGCTCCAAAAAGTCTGCCTTTGAAGGCCAATAGGGCTTGCATACAGGAGAGTTGGAGGGCTATATAAAACAGAGATTTTGCTCTTAAAAGGTGCACACAAAAATCTCACATGTTTAAAAGGACGGGGGAAAACCCCCAACCCCTTGTTTGGAGAGCTTGGGGAGGAGGAGGGCAATTTGGATTTCCCCTTGGGGAACTTGGGGAAACCCAAATTTTGGGGAGATGTTCTACCATGGGGAAAAAGGAAATGGCACCCCACCCGGTACTTTTGCCTGGAAACCCCAAGGATGGGGGGCCCTGGTAGGCTGCAGTCCAGGGGGTGAAAAGAGTCGGACACAAATGAGCGGTTCACTTTCATTTTCTTTTCATGCATTGGAAAAGGAAATGGCAACCACTCCAGTGTTTTGCGGGGAAAATCCCGGGAGGGGGGACCCTGGTGGGCTCCCGTCTGTGGGGGACAGAGGGACACGATGAGCGACTTGCAGCAGCAGCAGCGTTCTCCCATAAGGACAGGTTTAGGATGTTTTTCTTTTTTGGGGTTCCCCCTCTAGATATTATTTAAGGAGGCTTATCTGCTACCGTGGGTAGCACCGCTCCGGGAAACCCCCCCATTTTCACAAGCCACCCAGCTTGGCCCGGGCCCCCACCACAAGCAGGCCAGCACCCGCCGGGCCCCCCCAGGTCTTCAGCCAGCCATGTGGTATCGGGCCCTATGCTGTGTGTAAGTCACTTCAGTCGTGTCGACTCTGTCACCCACAGAGGCAGCCCCCCCGGCCCCGCCGTCCCGGGGATTTCAGGAAAAATATGGAGTGGGTTGTTTTCCCTTTTCCAGGCAGAAAGGGAAAAGTGAAAGTGAAGTCGCTGTGTGTCCGACTTTTGCGCCCCGGATGTAGCCTACCAGGCTCCTCGCCCAGGGATTTTCCAGGAAAGAGTACTGGAGTGGGGGTCCCATTGTTACCACCCCTACCCCCAAAAAAACAAAAAAGAGCCCCGGGATCCCCTAGGTGCACAAAACCCACCAAATCCCGGTCCCTACTGGGGGCCCAGCACCACCCCCTCAGGCCCCCAGATAAAATAGTCAGCCTGACAAAAAATATCCTTGCCTACAGGAGGCCAGAAGTACAGATGGGGCGGGGAGGAAATTTAAACCCGGTCAGGGCCAGCTCCAATTGGGGTGCCCAAGTAGTTGGGCCCCCATAACAAAAGGACCTACATACCCCAACAGGGGAACCCCTGAGCATTGCTAGGGAATGTCTCCAACCTAAGGCATTTTTACTATGGAGAAAAAAAAAACCAAATCAAACCCAGAAAAAAACCGGGAAAACTGGGAAAAAATGAGGAGATAGAGGAATAGTTCCAAAGTGACAAGACAAGCCCTAAAAAGAATGGACAAAGTGGAGAAAGCAATCTACAAAAATAAAAATTTTTACGAATCAGGAGAGAATAGATAAACACAAGACAATTTTAACAAGGGTTAAAAAATATAAAGAATAACCAAGAGTAAAGAAAACAAAAATTGAAAAAAAATTAATGGGGGAAATCAAGTGTAGATTGGACGTAAATCTATTAGACTGATAGGTTTTTCTTTGTTTTTTCCTTTCAGGGAATTTTCTTGCTCTTTTTTAAATAGGAGTGGTTCCTTGTTCTTCATTTTATTAAATTTTTTCCCCTTTTGGGGTTTGGGAAAAAAATTATTACTGTAGTCTTGAAGTATTTTATGGGGAAACACCCCGCATAGCTTGTAGGGTTTAAATTTTCGAAAAAAGGGCTTTTGTTTGGTGTTTAAAACCTCTCTCTAGTGTGTGGGTGTTACCCCTAAAAAGGGGGGTGTGCAGGTAAAAATGCATGTGTCCAGGGGCTGGTCAGGGGGGGACGGGGGATGGTGCTTGCTCCTAGTTTTCTCAGGTGGTGGACCCTGGGGCCCATGATGGCAGCGGTAGCTAATTTTCCCCCCTAGAGTAGGGGGCGTGTCTTCTTGTTGAGACAAGTTGGGAAAAAGAAGTTTTTGGCGTCCTGTCCCCCCCCTCACTGCCCCCAACAACGGAAAACTTCCCCCTTTGGGGGCTCAGGCTTCTTTCAGTCTCTGTTGGGGCTGAAAACCCCCCCCCCTTTCCCTCCCGTCTCCACCCCCAACCCCCAGTCCCCGGGGGTCTGCCTCCGAAGCTGAGCTTTAGCACCCCCCCCTTGGGTTTTTTGTAAGCAGAAAAGATTGAGGTATGAGTGGGGCAGGAAAAGATGTGTGTCTGTTTTGGTCCCATTTTGCGTTTGCAAACTTTTTTTTGCTACTCCCCCTCCAAGGTCAGGTTTCCCCCCCATTCTGGTATTCCCCAGGATGGGCCCCCCGGGGGGTGCTGAAAATTTTTTTTTTCATAGTCCCTTCCCCAAGGGTTCAGGCCCCACCCCGATTCCCTTTCTTTTTTTTTCTTTTCTTTTGTCTAAATTACTGGAGTTTTCTTGCTTTTGGAAGTTGGGGGTCTTCTGCCAGCATTCAGAAAATGTTTGTGAAAAATGTTAAAATGTATTTGTATTTTTGATGTAGTTGGGTAAAAAGAAAGTCCAACCCTATTATCCCCCCTTTGAGGTTTTGAATTTTCTAAATTGTTGTTTTACGATTGATTAAAACTATGAAAAAATTTTACCAATTAAAAGAAAAAATTTAAGCACCCATTAAAAAGAAAAAAAATTTGAAAAAAAGCAACAAAAAATTTAATAAAATAGAACATAACTCAACAGAGGAACTTTTAAGTGATTTTAAAGCTCAGTAATTTACTTTAATAGTTATAATTTTTGGCATATGTTCCCTTTTTTTCTTACACTGTTTATTGTAATGTGGGAAAAGTAAATCAACTTTCTGTATATTTCTTTTATTTGTCAATCCGGTTTTCAGGAGACCCGTTTCCCGTAAAAAAAGGAAAAAAATATTAGAATATCTGTAATTTAAAGAAAACACAAATATGAGGTTAAAAAAAAAATTTCCATAGTATGAGTAAGCAATGAGTCCCCCTTAAAACCCCAGATTTTGCTCCCAGAGGAATTGTGGATCTTAGGAAAATCCCACTTGAGAGACAATCGATATGATGTCCCACCTGGTAAAAAACAGGCTTAAATTAAGATTTTTGAAGAAAAAAAAAAAAAATTGATCCCCAAATAATTATAGGTAAATGAAAATAAAAAAAGAAAGAAACCCATTAAAATTAAGGAAAATGCAAACGGAAAAAGCAGACTATTTTTCCTTTCTACAGCACAAATGATCTAGTTTCTTCTACACAACACAAAACCCACACAAATTAAAACAAATGTACACAGGGGGGATTTTAGATTAAAAGAAATTAAAAAATACATATCTGATGGCCCTAAAGGGTTTAATTAGTAAAATAGATAAAGCAAGTACTATATTTTTCATTTATAAGTGGAATTTTAAAAAAAAAATAAAATTTTTAGTGGAATTTTTTTAAATTTTTGAAAAGGGGAACTATTTTAACCCAAAAAGACTCAAGAAGAGAAAAAAAACCCGTGAGGTGAGGGGAGCAAGACAGAAGGGAATTAAGAGGTAAAATACTTATAAAAAAAAAATAAGTAAAAGGGTGTAAGTCCCGAAAAAGGGGGTTTAATATTTTATAAAAATTTTTTAAAAGGGGTAATCTCTAAAAAATATCAAATCACTTATGCACCCGAAATAAATTAAAATTGTTTTCAAAAATTTTAAATAAATTTTTAATTAACAACTAGATAAATTAATCTTGTGTTTTGTGGTGTGTGTGTGTGTGAAGTTGTTCAGTGTGTTGGCTTTTTGAAAACCCGGATGTAGCCCCCGGGTCCCCCTTTTCCAAGGGATTCCGGCAAGAAAATTGGAGTGGTCACCATGCTCCCTCCAGGGATATTCCCAACCCAGGAATCAAACCTGAGTCTCTTAGTCTCCCACATTATAGGCGGTTCTTTAAATAGCACCCCCTGGGGAGCCCTAAATATAATAAATAAACCCAAACACAAAATAATTCAAACAAAGAAAAAAAAACGGTTTTTGAAACAATTGAAGGGTTTTGCTATATTTACAAAGCTAGGACATGGAAGAACCCGACGTAATCGTAGAGGGGGATAAAGAAAACGTGGTATATAGATACAATGGAATATTGCTCAGTCATAAAAAAGGGAAGCTTGGTCAGTTTAAAGAGGTGGATGAACCAAAGCCTACCCTACGAGTGGAGTAAGTCAGAAAAGCAAAATCTGTATTAACACCATATATGAAATCGAAAGATGGTATGATGAACATATTTGAGGACAGCAATGGAGGAAGACTAGGAAATACTTGTGGAAAAGTAGGGGGAGGAGTAGCATAGAAACATATAATAATACCTTTTAGATAGCCCGTGGGAATTTTTTTTATGATCAGGGAGCTCAAACCCCGTGCTTTGACAACTTGAGGGTGAATGGGGTTGGAAAGTGGGAGAGAAGTTAGAGGGGGGGTTTTGTTTACCCTTTGGTTGATTTATGATGTACATTCGAAATAAACAAAATTGTAAAGAAATTATCTTTAATAAAAATAAATTTTTTTTTAAAACAGAAAATTGTCATTTGGACAGTAATGGTTCTGCCAATTCTTTAAGTATATGTTTTAGGTGATTAACAATAATTAAGTTTGATTTTAAAGGCCTTATTTTTAGAAAACAAAAAAATATGTATTAGAAAATCATCAAGTTTGAATCTGTGATGGGAAACCCCAGAAAAGCATCTGCTTGAAGTAGATTAAATAATAACTGTGGGACTTCCCGGTGGCTAGTGGTAAAAAAACCCCCTTGACAAGAGGGACTTAAGGGGGCCCGTTAATTCCCGGGTGGGAAGACCCCCGGAGGAAGAAATGGCAACCCCCTACGTATTCTTTCTTGGAGAATCACGTGGAAGAGGACGAAAAGGTAAATTTCATAGGGTACAAGATGGGCATGACTAAAACAAGAGCAGCAGCGGGTGGTAGTGGAAGACTCCATGTCCAATGCAGGGGCCCCGTGTTCAAATTCCGGTCGGGATTAGAGCCAAAATGCCCCGCTAAAAATTTACATGCCAATGAAAATTCAAGCCACATAACACCCGGTGCAGCCAATAAATAAAAATAAATTTTAAATAAATAAATTAAAACTGCAACTGGTATACAGGTAAACAGTCTGTTTTGAATATTGATCACTTGTATCTAATTTTAAAAGAAAATTTAAATTTCCAAAAAAGTTGACTTTACTGTACTTCTCATGCCCCCCATATACACTCCCAATTCCTCTTATTTTTTTTTAAATCATTCCCATTATGAAAGTTCCTTTAAGCAAAGATCAGAAACCCCAAAGGGAACAAAAAAAAAACCCGGGTTATGTAATATTTTAAAAAAAAGGAAAAAAAATTTAGATTAAAAATACTCCCGAAGTATTTATAAGTACAATTTAAAAAGTTGGCATTTGTTTAAAATACTCTAGAAAAAAAAGAAGAGAGGGAAAATAGCTGAAAACATTTAAAAAGTTGTAATTATTGTCTAGGTGAAGAAAATGGGGTTTATTATTTAATTATTCTGGGGGTTTCTGGAAACTCTCCATTTAAAAGGGCTTTTTTTAAAAAAAAAGAAAAAAACAAAATATTAAAATCACAAAGACCCTAAAACGGTTTAAAATTAGATGTTAACAAATTTAGACAAAACAGAATCCGAGAAAACAGGGTCCAAGTCCGGCATTAAAACCCAGGAGAAAAGGGGTTTTAAAAGTTTCCAGTGAAAAAAAGGAGAAACCCCTTTTTTGGAGTTAGTGATACGATGTTTAGGCGGGCACATATAAAATGGGTGAATGAAAAGGATAGGCAGGGTGGATGATGGTGGACGGAGTGGATAAATGATCCAGTAAAAGCCCCCTAAAAAATGAATGCTACAGAAGGGGAATGACCTTTTTAAAAAAGGGAAAAGGAAGCCCCGATGCTCTGACCGGGGGAAAGTTTACTATATTTTTGCCAGGGGACAGACTTTAAGATCAATCTGAAGCAAAACCCCAAAAATAAAAGTAAACAGATTATTAACAATCTGTGGTCATATAATTTCTCTGATACCATTTGTATAAAGTATAGCTAAATGTCTTTTATCAGTATGAGCAAGAAGTTCAAGAAGATAGGAAACAGAAACAGCTTGGAGCTCCTGAGTACATTTCATCAGTCGATGGACATGGAGGACAGAAAGGGGACTTTCACTTTCATCATAAAGAACTGCCTTGGCAAGAGATAACATCTCTGGGAGCAGTCAGATATTTTCAGAACTTTCCATTCTGTCTGAGATACCTTCTTAGGAGGCTAAATGCTGGTAATGAAATTCTCTAACAAGGATGGCACTACAGCTGTACGAAAAACAATTTTTTCTCAATTTCCACAGAGCAAATGGAGAGTATCTTCCTGTAGCATAAAGTCAAACGATGCAACACTCAGCGGGGTTTTATATACTTCACCAAAAACCAGACTAAGTGTTTACCTCTTGCACGGATATAACTTTTTAAAGTGAAAAGAAAGTGAAGTTGCTCAGTCATGTCCAACTCTTTGCGACCCTATGGACCGCAGACAGCCAGGCTCCTCCATACATGGGATTTTTCTGAGCAAAAATACTGGAGTGTGTTTGCCATTTCCTAACCCAGGGGATCTTCTTGACCCAGGGATTGAACTTGGGTCTCCACATTGCAGGCAGACTCTACCATCTGAGCCACCAAGGAATCCTAACTTTATAAACTAGAACAAAATTCTACAAAGGGACTATTTTCCAGTTCACGTCTCATGAAAAAAATAGTCATTTAATATCAGAACTGCAAAGGACCTAAGAAAAAATTTATATTTTTTCTTTTTTTTTTTTTTAAGGCAGAGGGAGTCTCTGGGGTCTCTTCCATGTTTTTTTCTAACTTGTCCACACCACATGGTATGTGGAATCTTAGATCCCTGACCACAGATCGAACTTGCAGCCCCTGCATTGGAAACATGGAGTCTTAACCACTGAAAGGCCCGGGAAGTCCCTTAAATAATTTAATTCACTCCATTTTACACATGTGGAAACATAGGCCCTTGAGCAGCAAGAGAGGAAAAGTCATACAGCAAATTACTGGTTAGATGGTAGAATTCAGTTCCTCCAAAATCTAGTATTACAGTCTCTTGAAGAATTGCAGCACTTTTGCATTCAGTTCATTTTTCCTATTGAGATAAGGGGCAGGTGGAGTTAAAGTTTAAAGTTTGACTTCTAGTTCAAGGTGGCAGAGTTAGAAGGATTTTTTGCTCATCTCCTCTTGCAAGAACACCAAAATTGCTATTAGCTGCTGAACAACCATTGACAGGATAACACTGGAACTCATCAAAAAAAAGATACTCCATGTCCAAAGAAGCCAAAATGAGATGGTATGAGAGGTATAGTCTGATAAAAAATCAAATCCCATACTCACCAGGGGGCAACCCACAAAATGGAGAACAATAATACCAAAGAAGTTGTCGCACTGTTGTGAAGAGTCTGAGCCCCAAGTCAGGCTTCCCAGCTTGAGGATTCTAACAAAGGACTGGTAATCCCCAGGGAATCTGACTTTGAAGGTCAATGGATTTGATTACAGGACTTCCTAGCCCTGGGGGAAACAGACTCTACTCTTAGAGGGCACAAACAAAATTTTGGGTGTGTACCAAGACCCAGGTGAAAAGAGCAGTGGACCCCAAAGGAGACTGAACCAGACCTACCTGCTAGTGTTGGAAGGATCCCCTTTGGAGGTGTGAGTCAGCAGTGGCTTGTTGGGGTGGACAGGGGAACTGGCAGCAGCAGTCCTAGAAGGGGCCCCTTGGCATAAGTCCTCTTGTAAGTCACCACTAACCCTACCACAGAGCCTACAGATCCCAGGGTGGGGTCAACCTTAGGCTAAATAATAACAAGCAGGGAGCACAACCCCACCCATCAGCAGACAATTGGCTTAAAACTTAACTGAGCACAACCCTGCCTACCAGAGCAAGACCAGTTTTTTCCCATGATAGTTCCTCCCATTAGGAAGCTTACACAAGCCTGTTAGCCTCCTCCATCAGAAGGTAGACAGAAGAAGCAAAAAGAACCACAACCCCACAGCAACAAAAACCACATTACAGAAAGTTAATTAGGATTCTGAAATTCTTCTGAAAAAGCAGAAAGTTATGTCCCCTATGAAGGACAAAAAAAAAACCCCCGAAAAACAACTACATAAAGGGGAGACAGGCAACTTCCAGGAAAAGAATTCAGAACAATGATAGTGAAGATGTTCCAGGATCTCAGGAAAACAATGGAGAAGATACAAGAAATATTTACCAAAGACCTGGAAGAACTAAAGAATAAAGAAGCAGAGATGAATAATACACTAGAAGGAATCAACAGCAGAATAAACTGAGGCAAAAGAATGGATAAATGACCTGGGGACAGAATGATGGAAATCACTGTGGCAAAACAGAATATAGAAAAAAGGAATGAAAAAAAAAAAATGAAGACCCCTACGACCTCTCTGAGACAATACTAAACACAACCAACATTCAATTATAGGGGTCCCTGAAGGAAAAAGAGAGAAAATACCTGAGAAATATTTGAAGAGATAATAGCTGAAAAACTTCCCTAACATGGGAAAAAAAATAGTCAACCAAGTCCAAAATGCACAAAAGTCCCAAGCAGGATAAACCAAGGAGGAACATCCCAAGACACATAGTAATTTCAACTGACAAAAATTAAAAACAAAGATAAAATATAATGGCAACAAGGGAAAAATGACAAGTAACATACAAGGGAACTTTCATAAGGCATCAGCTGCTTTCTCACAAAAACTCTACAAGCCAAAGAGAATGGCATGATATATTTAAAGTGATGAAAGAGAAGAACCTAAACCAAAAATATCTACCCCAACAAGACTCTCATTCAGATTTCACAGAGAAATCAAAAGTTTTACAGACAAGAAAAAGTTAAGGAAAATTCAGCATCACCAAACCAGGCTTTACAACAAATGCTAAAGGAACTTCTCTAAGCAGGAAACACAAGAGAAGGAAAAGACCTACAGAAAATAAACCCCAAAAATTAAGAAAATGGAAATAGGATCATACATGTAGATAATTCCCTTTAAAATTTGTAAATGGATTAAATGCAGGAACCAAAAGATCTAGACTAACAGATGAACATGTGCATGTAGGCACTTGCACTTACCACATCACTTTACTTAATCCCCCAAAATTGAAATGTAATTATTTTATATGTTAGGTTAATCATGTTTCCATTCTGGCATGCAAATTGTAATGATCTTTTTGTCTGCCTATTGATTGTGAAAACTGATAAACATCTTTACTTTATGTTTCTGCTTAATACAACAATTGTATCATGATTGGCCAACAGAAATAATAAATTCTGTATCAGCAAAACTCCCATTTAATAGAAAACCCTGTAATCATTTTTTAAATTCAGATGAATATCAGAATTATCTTGGAATTTTTTTTTTTAAAAAATAAAAAAAGCCTAGGTATTTTTTCCTCTAAAGCTCAGATATGTTTCTGATGAGCAACCATGTTTAAAAACAACTGGACTATATGAGGATCTTTTACTTTTATCTAGTTTGTTTCACTTTTTCTATTTCATATTCGGGGTTTCCCCTTTCATTTAGTTTATGTTTTCCAATTTCTGTCTCTCTTCTTTTTTTTTGTTTTTCTCAAGCCTTTCCCAAGTGTAGTAGAAAGGCTTTTGTGTATATATAACATATATGTATTGCTTCCTGTGGCTCAGCTGGTAAACAATCCGCCCAAATGCAGGAGAGTGGGATCAGTCTCTGGGTTGGGGAAGATCCCCCTGGAGAAGGGAAAGGTTACCCACTCCAGTATTTGGCCTGGAGAATTCCATAGATGTATAGTCCATGGAGTCACAAAGAGTAGGTCACAAGTGAGCAACTTTACTTCACATATATGTATATGTGTGGGGTTGTGTGTATATATATATGTGTGTATATATATATATAGGATGTATTATATAATAAATATATTTTAGAAAACTTAGGATGTATTATATAATAAATATATTTTAGAAAACTTATGAATTTTTGCCTTGCTAAAAATTTTGTGATACAGTTTTTATTAACTAAAGTACACACTTTGTTCAACTATCACAAAATTTTATGTAATGTCCATTATTTGTTTTCATACCTTATTCAAGATCCACATTATATTTAATGGCACTGAGCTGCTCAGCTGTATACAACAATTATGGAAAATTCTCTTTTCGTTTTTATTTTATTACAAATATTTTCTAACTTTCCATGTAATGGTTTCTTAGACATACCATTCATTCTAAAGCAGACATTTAATTTCCAAACATTGGAATTTTTTAAGTTTCTTTAATAATAATTTTCATTTAAACGCTTTTTTCTCTGCAATTACCTCTGGTGATTTTTCAGTTTTCTACTTTATTGAGGCTTTCAATGGCTAAGTCAAAGATCTCTTTGGTAAATGTACCACATGTACTTGAAACTATGTGGGTTATTTTATTTTATTTTTATTTTTTATTTATTTTAGTTGGAGGCTAATTACCTTACAATATTGTAGCGGTTTTTGCCATACATTGCAATAAATCAGCCATGGGTCTACATGTGTTCCCCACCCTAAAACCCTCCTCCCATCTCCCTCCCCATCCCATACCTCGGGGTTTCATCCACTGCACCACCCTGAGCACTTGTCTCATGCATCAAACCCTGGACTGGCGTTCTGTTTCACATATGATAATATACATGTTTTTAATGGTATTCTCTAGTCATCCATCACCTTCTCCCAGATTTCCAAAAGATGTTCTATGCATCTGTTTTTCTTTCCTGTCTTGCATTAGGGTTTTTGTTCCCATCTTTAAAATTTCCCATATATATGCATTAGTATACTGTTTGGTGTTTTTCTTTCTGGCTTACTTCATCTGTATAATGGGCTCCAGTTTCATCTATCTCAACAGAACTGATTTCAAATATATTCTTTTTAATGGTGAGTATTCCCATTGGTGGGTATAGTACCACAGCTTCCTTTAATCCCCCATTCCCCATCTGAATCTCCTCTGCCGATGGATCCCCACTAGGTTTGCGCTTTTCCATGGTCTCGGCTTTTAAATGGTAAAACATGGCTGGCCATGAAACATTGAGGTAACAAAAACGCCGGGTCCCCTCCTTTTTCCAATTCACTGGTTTTTTTTCCCTTCGGTGTGTTTATTGCCCCCAGCAAGTGGGATTTGCCCCCCCTTTGGGGGTCCCCCCTACAGTTTTTTGAGGAAATCTCCACACTGTTCTCCATAGTGGCTGTACTAGTTTGCATTCCCACAACAGTGAAAGAGGGTTCCTTTTTCCCACACCTCTCCAGCATTTATTGCTTGTAGACTTTTGGCTAGCAGCCTTCTGAACTGGCGGTGAATGGTTACCTCATGTGGTTTTGATTTGCTTTCTCTAATAATGAGTGAATAATGTTGAAGCTGTGAAACTTCATTATTTGGCCACCTCATTGCAAAGGAGATGACACTTTGCGGAAAGACCCTATGCGTGGTAGGATTGGGGGCAGGAGAAGGGGGGCGACAGAGGATGAGATGGTTGGATGGCATCACTGACTTGATGGACATAGGTTTGGGTAGACTCCCGGAGTTGGTAATGGAAGAGAGCCTGGCGTGCTGCAATTATTTGATGTGGTCGCAAAGAGTCGGACACACTGAGCACGAACTGAAACTGAACTGAATAAATAAGTGATGTTGAGCATCTTTCATTGTGTTTGTTTGCATTTGTATGTCTTCTTTGGGGAAATGTCTGTTTAGTTCTTTGGGTCATTTTTTTATTGGGTCATTTATTTTTCTGGAATTGAGCTGCAGGGGGTTGTTGTACATTTTTGAGATTAATTGTTTGTCTGTTGTTCGTTTGCTATTTTTTTCTCCCCAAACTGAAGGTGTCTTTTCCCTTGTTATAGTTTCCTTTGTTGTGCAAAAGCTTTTAAGTTTTAAATTTGGTCCCATTTGTTTATTTTTGCTTTTATTTCCATTACTCTGGGAGGTGGGTCATAGAGGATCCTGCTTGTAATTTATGTCAGAGAGTGTTTTCCCTATGTTTTCGCAGGAGTTTTTTAATAGTTTCTGGTCTTACGTTTTAGATTTTATCCAGTTGAGTTTATTTTTGTGTATGGTGTTAGAAAGTGTTCTGTTTAGTTTCATTCTTTTACAGTGGTTTGACAGATTTTTCACTCAGCACATTGTTCAGAGAATGTTTTTTACATTGAATATTCTTGCCTTTCCTAAAACATTGATCCAACACTGCTGCTTCTGGCAAGTGATCATTGTGAGGTCTGAGAAAAAATGATCCTAGACCACAGACCACACTCTTCGTACAAATGAACTGTCTTGATGGCAGTTGCTTTAAAGTAGAGCCTGCTTACAGAAAGTTTTCAATCCTCCAATACACTTTTTTTCTAAACACATCTTAGACGAAACTATTAGAAAGTTTTGTTTACCGATAATCTCCATAGCAACTGTCAAATTGTTCATGTATACAGGAATGCTTAAGAAAAAGATTCTTCTGGTAGCTTTGATAGAGGATTGCATTGAAATCTGTAGATTTGCTTTTGGTAGTATACTCATTTTCATCTACTATAAAAGTTCTTCTGTATCCATCAACAAAGACACGGTATATTTCTCAACCATAAAATTTGTTGTCAGAGTAAAATTGTTTCATTCATCATAGTGTTTTTTATTAGTTTTTCTATATTATAAGACTTTTTGTTTCATTTTTCTTAGGTCGATTTAGTCCTATCAGTATTTTATTCTTTTCGTCTGCAATGTTGAATGGAATTGTTTTTTCTTAATTCCCTCTTTCTGAGTTCTTGTTGTTAGTGTAGTAGGAACTCAAAGGGATTTCTGTGTGTTAATTTTTATTCCTGCAACAACGTTACTATATTTGTTGATTAGCGCTAGTAATTTTTGGTGGAGTTCTTTAGGGTTTTTTCTTTCTATGTAGAGGATCATGTCATCTTGCAAACACGTGAGAGTTTTACTTCTTCTTTTTCCTAGCCATGGATTCCTTTTAATTCTTTTTCTGTCTGATTGACTGTGACAAAACTTCCAAAACTATGTTGAATATTAGTGGTGAGAGTGGGGACCCCTTGTCTTAGTTATGATTTTGGGAGAAAATGATTTCAGTTTTTTCCCACATTATGCACAAACTTCAATGATTGCTGTGAGTGTGATCATATTATAGCTTTTACTATGTGTTAGAAGGCGCGTGCGATATGTTTTTTTTCCTTCTATGCCTAGACATTCTCGGGGTTTTTATCATAAATGAGATGTTGAAACTTTGTTGAAAGCTTTTTTCAGCATCTATTGAGATAATCATGGGTGTTTTAATCTTTTCAATCTTGTTACAATGTGGTGTAAAATTTCTACAACGATGATTGATTTTGCAGATATTAAAGAATCCTCCTTGCATCCTGGGATAAAGCCACTTGGTCATGATGTTTATTGATCATTTAATATTTTGTTGAGGACTTTCCTTGTTTGCTTAGAATTTTTGTAAGGAGTTTTTGCATCTATGTTCCCATCATGATATTGGCCTGTAGTTTTTTCTTTTTTGTGACCTCGTTTGTCCCTGGTTTGGGTATTAGGGTGAATAGGTGGACCTCATAGAATGAGTTTGGATAGTTTAGCTATCTTTCTTGTCAATCCATTCTGGAAGGAGTTTTTGAGTACAGATTGATGTGTTAGCTCCTTCTCTAAATATTTCTCTTTTGTAGATTTCGCGCTGTTTGAAGCCGTCTGGATTTCCCCTGGGGGGGGTCTTATTTGTGTTTGCATGGAAGATTTTCTGATTTTACAGATTTCGATTTCTGTGCTCTGTGATGATTGGGTGTTAAGTATACTTCTATTTCTTATGCCTGGGTTCCAGTTTATTTGGAAAGTTATACTTTTTTTTCCTATTCGTGTAAAAAGTGTTCCAATTTCCAGATATACATATCCAAGTGATGTCCATTTTATTGGCATATAGCTGTTGGTAGTAGTAGTCTCTTATGATTCCTTTGTATTTCTGTGTAGTCTGTTGTGTGATTCTCTCTCATTTTTCATTTTCTAATTCTGTTTGACTTCTGATTCTTATCTCAGGTCGTTTCCGTTTTTGTTTCTTGATGGAGTCAGTGGCTAATGGTTTTGTCAACTTTTGGTTTATCTTCTCGGTGTTCGGAAAATACCAGCTTTTCTAGTTTAGTTTGTTGATTGTTTGCTGTCTTATGGTCCCTCTTTTTGTTTTTTTTTCAATTGCATTTATGTCTGCCCTATATATTTTTTTAAGAGACTAAGATTTTCACTTTCCTTTCTCTACTAAACGGTGTCCTAGGGGTTCTTCTATTTTCTTTCCCCTTCTCGTAGTTGCTTTAGGTGTAGCTGGTTAGGTTATTTTTAATTTGATTTTTTCTTTTTGTTTGTTTCTTGAGGTACGTCCTGTATTGCTATGAAACCTTCATTCCCACTTAGCAATTGCTTTTTTACCAGTCAGTCCCCATAGGTTTTGGGTTGTTGTGGGTTTTTTCATTTATCCGATCGTTAGTTTGTATAGCATATTTTGATTTTCATTTTTTTTGTTTTTTTGATTTTCTTCTTGTGTGATTTGTTGGGTTATTCAGAAGGCGTGTTGGTTTTAGCCCTCCATATGTTGAGAATTTTTAAGTAGTTTTTTTTTTCCTGAGTAATTGAGAATCTCTGTAATCTTATGCTGGCATTGTGGGTCAGAGAAGATGGCTGGGATGAATTTCTCAATTTTTTCTTGAGAATTTTACGCAAGAGCTAGATTTATGGCCCAGGATGTGATCTATCCTGGAGAAGGTTCCGTGTGCACTTTGAGAAAAATGGTGTGAAATTGATTTGTTTTTGGGGGTGAAATGACATAAATAATATCATAAAAAAAAAAAAAAAAGATCGAATTAAAGTCTTACTAATGTTTTAACCTAACTGGTACGTATTGTATCATTGTAAAAGTTTGTGTGTTTGCCTTGTTAATTTTTTCCGGAGTTTCGTCTTGATCGTATGTCCTTAGTGTGTGAGTATGGGGTATTAAAGTTCCCTGATGTGGGTTATTTTTAAAATATCCTTGTTAATTTCCTCGTGTGTCCTTTCCACAGTAATAAGAGTTTAGACCATCTCATGCCTTATATATTGGTTAGACCAATGAGCTTTCTGCACATGTTTTGGGGTTGCTGGATGTATCTTATCTCATTTTTTACATCTATAGAACTTGATTAGAATCAGACCTCCACTGTTGTGTGACCTTCTCTTATGTAGTCAATCTTCTTGTGTCCCCAAATTGGTTCTCTACAGCCTTTTATCATTTTAACGTCTTATATTATCTGAAATGAAGTATATGCTACATTGCATTCTAAATTTCTTTTGGTTGATCTAACTCCATTTGCAACTGAAAATCATAAAACACTTTTCCCCTCCCTCCAACTTTCACAACTCTTCGTATCCCTAGTTTTGAAGGTGGGTCGTACACTGTAGCTCAGCTATCTTTCTTTCAAACTGGTCTCATGGAAACATGTTTTATCATAACTTTCATACCACTCCTAAAATCCTTTTGCGTGTTGGGGCATTTCAAGAATCATCTTTTCATAAATCTTTAAGGTTTACATTACTAGAGAAACTTTGCACTGATAAGTTATGGTCTTGTTACATTTCACCCCAGTAGTCTTTGCCATTGTCTGTGAAAGTGGTCCATGTTTAAAGCATGAGCCTTGGGATCTTCTTGACACCTACACCTTAGTAACTAAAGTTTAGAGAAGATCCTTATATCATTGTTGGAGAGCTGAGGTTTGGTGGTAAGAGACTTCTACTTCCTAAGAAACCCAAGGGCAGCATTATCTTCAATGCCCTATTCTTTCTTGCTTGCTGTAAAAGCTTGTGGGTGAATCTGCTCCGTTCATAATCTGAATGAGATCCCTAGGCCGGGTACAGTAAACCCGGGTTTGTTAGATTTTTTTCACTTCGATCTCCCACCTCTTTACTCCTAGGAGCTCATGTCCTGTCAAGTTTTTCCCCCCCACCCCCCCCCCCATTCTGTTTAAAATTCTGCTTTGGTTCTCTCTGGGCTGTGTTCCTCTCTTGTGTCTTAGTCCATCTCTGCTCCCCAGGCTCGATGACTGCAGGTCTTGCCATTATTTTATTTCTTTTCTTTTTCCATGTGTCCTGTCTCTAAGCAAAGCTTCATCAGGCCTCTCTATCCTTTCTAGCCATGAGACTGTATAGAACCCATCTTACTTGAGTGAAGATCAACACAGCTGTTTATATCCTTCTATGTGGATGGGATCCTCTCCCTGGTTATGTGTTATTTGTTCCGAGATTTTTTTTTTTTTTTCCACCCCATAATGCAAAGCCCTTTTTTTTTTTTTTTTTTTTTTCTTTTTTATTTTTTTTTGAACACATTTTTGACAAAAAACAGCAAAAAAGCCACATTTTTTTTTTTTGTTTTTTATTAGATAATCTTAGCGCGAAAGTTTTTTCCTTTTTTTTTTTTTTTTTTTTTTTTTTATTTTTTTTTTTTTTTTTTTTTATTACAACATTCAGAAAACTAACGATCATAAAAGAAGCATTTTTTTTTTTTTTTTTTTTTTTTTTTTTTTCTGATTTTTTTTTTTTTTTTTTTTTTTTTTTTTTCACACAAGAGTCAGACACACTTATTTTTTTTAGCACAGCATTTTTTTTTTTTTTTTTTTTTTTTTTTTTTTTTTTTTTATTTTTTTTTTTTTTTTTTGTTTTTAACAACCCCAAAAAAAAAAAAAAAAAAAATTTTTTTTTTTTTTTTTTTTTTTTTTTTTTTTGTTTTTTTGGCAATTTTTTTTTTTTTTTAAGTTTTTTTTTTTTTTTTCGGCGCACCTTTTTTTGGGCACAATTGTTTTTTTTTATTTTTTTTTTTATTTTTTTTTTCCAGCCCAGTTATTTTTTTTTTATTTTTTTTTAAACTTCTGTTTAATCATTTATTTATTTTTGTTTTTAACCTTTTTTTTTTTTATTTGTTTTTTTTTTTTTTTTTTTTTTTTTATTAGCCACATTTTTTTTGATGTTCCATTTTTTTCCATTTTTTCATTCCTTAATTTATTTTAAACCTGTGAGTTTTTGATCTGTATTTAGAGTATTTAAAAATCCCTAATATCCTGGCAAATGGGATAACTCACTCGAAAAGCCCCTGATGCTGAGAAAGACTTGAAGCAAAAGGAGAAGGGTCCAACAGAGGATGAGATGGATAAATCACTACCACTCTGACTCATGGACATGACTTTGAGCAAACCCATCCAGGAAATAGTGAAGGACCGGAAGCCTGAATGCTGCAGTTCATGGGGTCACAAAGAGTCAGACATGATTTAGCAACTGAACAACAACAAGCTGTTAGTAACAGCAGAAAAGAAACAATATTAAGTTCTATTCTCTACAGGGGTTATTAAATCAGTGACAGTGATGATATAAATACATGTATGATACTGCCAAAACTGATGACTGCAACCATTTACAGTGATTGTTAAGATTATGTGCTGAGGATAGAAATACTAAATTATGGTACTTATTACCAGAGCCATAATCTTTGAGTCACCAGGTCAGTTCTGAAAGAATAAGACAAGTGGAAAAGTGGATAGTTACTATCATCTGGCAAGATTTTATATAATAATAGGAAAATATTTAAAGCAAACATAGAAAATGCTTGAAATTAATTTATCCCCATTCAAAGCAAGATATCCCCAAGCAGTGGAAAGAGAAATAACATAAAAACAATCCCTCTATATTTATGCATTTAAGTATGTACACACACACACACACCACAGACAAAAGCTTATAGAGCAACTTGAGTATTTAAAAAAAAAAAGAAAGACTGCATTGTGACAGAGGGAAAATCAATTTTGCTAGGTAGGATCCTGGAAGAAAGTAAACTTGACTTTATAGCAGTAAAATGTTTCTGCACTTCCCTTCAGATAATGTGCATTTTAAAATCATCAGTGCATTGATTCAAACCTGCAAATATTAGGTTTCTTCCTTCATTCCTACAGAGACAAAATCTACTTCTATGAGATGCTAGATGTCTTAATTAATACTCTTTCATTTATTTGTTGTTAGCCCAAAAATTAAATCAATGAAAAGAGTATTTAGAAAATAACAACTAATGTTCAGAACAAATAATTTGCAGAACAGGAACTACAGCTAATATTTTATAATAACTTATATAGTATAATATATAAAAATTTTGATATCACTGTTGTACACCTGATACTGTTAATCAACTATACATCAATAAAATAATCAATTAAACAGTCACAATAGAATAGAAAAATAATAGGTTATGAGTACAAAAATGTTTTAAAATATTTTATATCACATAGTGACTCATTACTTGTCCTATGGCAAATGTGTTTAATACTATCAAACTTCAAATATTAAGCAATTTTTGAAAAGTATTATTGAAAAGAAAAAAACAAGTGTTCCACTTTTGTGATCATTTCTGTACTTTTAAAAAGCCATCAGTGTTCTGCTATGTTGCATATATTAAAACACACAAACATACAGCTGACATTCGGGTGCACACTCTGCACACACAACACCTTCAAGGGGGAGGGTGATATCTTAACAAATGAGATCTTAATTGCTTTCTGGAAAAAAAACTCATTCTATAGAAATAGGAATTCTAGAAATGGTGTTTGAAAATATTTTTCTAGTATCATTTGTTGCCATGAACTTTACAACAAGTTAGCTATAAAAATCTCTAAATTTAAAGATTTTCAATTTTGGGGGAAAAAACTGTGTAAAGTAATAAATACTTTAATTTTTTTTTAGAATAATGTGCAGAAGAACAGAATTTGGTACAATACAAATTAATTACAGAAATAATTAGAACATAAGAATCAAGAAATTAAAAAAAAGAATGACAATGAATTTATTTTGTCCATTTAATTAGAAAACAGTAAAAAAAAAATATTAATGTTCAAGAAATATAACTCATTTTGCCAAGGCTGTAATAAATTTGGGTACACTCATCTATTTACAGTGAAAGAAAAAAGCAATTCAACCTTTCTAGGGAGCAATTTGGCAATATATATCAAATGTCTTAAATAGAATACTTCCAATTAGGAAACTATCCTAAGGGGAAAAGATCGAATGATACATAAGAATTCACATCAAATATGAAAACAGAGTATCATTTATAAGTTGGAAAGAACAGAAAAATCTAAAACATTCGTTCAGTTCAGTCGCTCAGTCGTGTCCGACTCTGCAAACCCATGAATCGCAGCATGCCAGGCCTCCCCGTCCTCAACAACTACCGGAGTTTACCCCAACTCATGTCCATCAAGTCGGTGATGCCATCCAGCCATCTCATCCTCCGTCTCCCCCTTTCCTCCTGTCCCCTATCCTTTCCACCATCGGGTCTTTCCAAAGAGTCAACTCTTCGCATGAGGTGGCCAAAGTATTGGAGTTTCAGCTTCCACATCAGTCCTTCCCAAAGAACACCCAGAGTTGATCTCTTTTAGGATGGATTGATTGGATTCCTTGCAGTCCAAAGGACTTCAAGAGTCTTCTCCCAACACCCCAGTTCAAAAGCATCAATTCTTCAGCACTCAGCTTTCTTCACGGTCCAACTCTAATCTATACATGAATACTGGAAAAACCATAGCCTTGACTAGATGGACCACATTAACAATAAAAAAAAAACTTAAAAGACTTCTGGTGGTCAAGTGGTTAAGAATCTCCCTTCCAATGCAGGGGATGTAGTTTCCTGGGGGGGAAAACTAGTATCCCCAATGCCGCGGGTCAATTAGCCTGCACACCATAACTAAAAGAGCCCATGGCCACCTAACACAAAATAAAGAAAAAGCCCCCATGCCCCAACGAAAGATCCCACATACCACAACTAAGGCCTAACTTAAAATAAGTATTTTTTAAACAAACAAAATTTAAAAAAAACTATAGTTAAATAATTCATGGTACAATATATTGCCAGAGTCTATCCTCACAAAATGTTATTCTACCAGAGTAGGCTATAAACTGCAGGGATACTGATAAGCCAGAGACCTTCTGGGGAAAGAAGCCAGGTGGTAGAAATTTAAAATCAGCATCTTAGGAAGGTCAGTTGAAAGAACGATTTCCCGGACACTATTCCCTAGAAATGACTAGAAAAGAGAGACTTCTGAATTTGAAAGGACATTGGAAGGATACAAAGTGGACTCCCAAAATTGTGACCATATTTTAAACAGATCAATATACATTACTAATTTATGAATTATTTAAAAATTTATTCCTGTACCCAAAAATGTACATTAAAAGTAACACAAAAATACAAATCAAAAGATTTTAATGAGATCACTCATTCTCCTGAGATGCTTACACTGTATGCTGAGAAAAATCAGAGAGAAGCTGAAGCACTTCTATTTTGCAAGTTTTCAGTTCAATACTGTTGAGGCCTAACTTGGAGAATTTTGAGCATTACTTTGTTAGCGTGTGAGATGAGTGCCCAAATTTTTGCAGTAGTTTGAACATCTTTGGCATTGCCCTTTTTTTGGGATTGGAATGAAAATTGAAATTTTTCCAGTCCTGTGGCCACTGCTGAATTTTCCAAATTTGCTGGCATATTGAGTGCAGAATTTTAACAGCATCATCTTTTAGGATCTGAAATAGCTCAGCCGGAATTCCATCACCTCCACTAGCTTTGTTTGTAGTGATGCTTCCTAAGGTCCACTTCACTTCACACTCAGGTGTTGGTCTAGGTGGGTGATCCACATCGTGGGATCTGGGAATTAAAATCTTTTTTTTCTGGTAT
>JAGTYA010000396.1:0-27231 GCA_024291935.2 Okapia johnstoni | reverse complement strand
CCAGGGTCTTCAGCAGTCAATCGGCTAAAAGGGAGGGAAATGAAATTCAAGCTCCCGCCGAGAAGGAGGAAGAGGAGCATGTCCTCCCTCTGTCCCCGCACACTGACAAGCTCAGAGCACCACACTTCTCCTCTAGGCTTAACCCTCCATTATGGCTCCTTCTGTGCCGAGACTGGTCACCACCTACCATCCCCTCCCTCACCCTGGCCCCCTTTAGAACTGACAGAACCAACTGCTGCTGCTAAGTCGCTTCAGTTGTGTCCAGGTGGCCATTAACGTCGAGCTCCTTCCGAATCAACCCTCGCAGTGGAGTACTTCAAGACAGGAAGTGGTGGGCAATCTCCACCTGCGCCAGTGATGAGAAAGGCTGCCGTGAGGCTGTGGTGGAGATATGGTTAAGGCACCATCCACATTTCTCATTTTGCTTGTACGTCAGGCTCCGTGCTCACAGAGACCCGCCTTCTTCCACAAGGCTGCCGCTGGACACCTTGGATATCACCACCCTGACCCTTGGGTCCCTTCAGTTAGCTTTTCCTCACTACCTTCCCCTGGCAGCCAGACCACCCCTGACCATACGTTCCAGCCCCTCAGAGTAACCTCCTCCTACACTTTAGGCCTCGCTGCCTGCAACCCCCAAAACCACCCCTATCCCACACCGTGACCCCCGTGGCCACCGGGACCACCTGAGCTCCTGGAATAGGATACAACTGGAGGGGTCGGTTACTCAGAACTCTGGCTCCGGGTGCAGCATCTCCACCAGGCCCTGGTGCTGCCCCCGGGATCTGTGGAATGTCACTGGCTGAACCACCTGACTCTCCTGCAGTGCTGGGGCCACTGGGATCAGCCAGGTCGCTGGGGTCACCAGGGACTCCAGGACTGACGGCGTCACCAGGGCCATCGCGGCCACCAGCACCACCTGGCATTCCATGACCGCCACGTGCTGTCCCTGCTGCAAAGGCCACAGCACCTGCGTCTTCATTGGCTGCCCTTATGGCTCCTCCACCATATGCCTCGGACTCCATCTTGAATCCCTCTCCCCCTCCCTCCACATCGGGAGAGACTGAACCCTCCCTACAGAATCCAACCCCATAGTGTGACATGCAACTCAGCATCAGCAAAGCGCCTGCACAGCCAAACCCTGGTCCTGCCTCACGATTGGTTCCCACCGACAATGGACGCCCGCTGCTGAAGCTTCACGCGTTCGCGCCATGTCTCTCCAATGCACTTGCGCAGACGTACACCCATGTGGTCTGGGCCCTCTAAGTAAGCCCTGCCTCTAGGTAATCCCGTTAGCCCAGAGGTGTTCCACCCTTTAGTGTGGCAGCAGCTTCTCAGTGCGCATGCTCAAACAGACCCCGCCCCACTCCTCAAGGCACGTGACTGTTTCCGGCCCAAGCCAGGGTGTGTGTGTGTGTTTGAGAGAGTGCATGCACATCGGTGTGTGCATGTGTGTGGGTGGAGTGGCTTGCACATGGGTGTTCGCATATGTGTGTCTCTGAGAGAGGCAGAGCGAGCACATGCTCAGGTGCTTGCCCATGGCCATGTATATGAGTACATGAAGGAGCCTGTGGTCAGGTGCATGCACATGGGCCTGTCTGTGTGTGCATGTGTGTGTGTGAGAGAGAGAGCACGGTCAGATGAATGCACATGGGCATCTGTGTGTGTGTGTGGGTGTGGGTTTGCTTTCACAGGTGCCCTCACATGGGAGTGGGGCAGCCTGGCCCTGGAGTCCTGAGACTAAGGATGAAGAGTGGGCTGTGCCTGTCCGCCTGGGGAGGGAAGCAGGGACTACTGTTGGACTCACTGGGGATGGCATGAGGCTGGGCTGCCTGGAGCTCTAGGCACACAGATTGCAGGGACTCCAGGCTGGGGACTTACACCAGGCCCCCCAGAAGCACCGGTGGGACCAGCAGGACTCAAGGGCTGAGGGAAGGGCAATGTCCTCCAGACACCCCCAGTCTCTTGGCCCTCTGCTGGCACAACTCTCATGGGCTTTCCCTTCCCAGGGACAAAGTCTTGCGGCTCTCTGGAGGGCTGGAGGTGCCAGGGGCCCTCAACTGGGAGGTGACCCCCTCCATTATCATGTTAGCTGTAGGAGTTTTGTAGATTACCTTGATCAGATTAAGAAAGTCTGTTTGTAATCCTAGTTTTCTGACAGTTTTTATCATAGTGGTTGTTGAATATTGTCAAAAGCTTTTATGGCATCTATGGAAATGATCATATGGTTTTTCTTCTGTGTTTTCTTAATATGATGAATGACACTGGTTGATGATTTTTTAATGCATAACAAATCTTTCATTCTTGGGGTGGATCTCATTTGGTCATAATGCTTTATATACTGCTGGATTAAATTTGCTAATATTTCTTTTTTTGTGCTTAACTTAATGAAGATAGTGGTCTATGGTTTTCTTTTCTTGCAATGTCTTCATCTGGTTTTGGGATTTTGTAAGGCTGGCCTCATAAAATGATTTGAGAAGTGTTTCCCTTCCTCTCTTTTCTGAAAGAATTTGTATTGGATTGGGGATATTTCTCCTTTAGGTATTTCATAGCATTCCCTAGTTAAGTCACATGGGCCTGGAGTTTTCTGTTCCATATCTTTGATAGATTTAGGGATGTTTAGGTTTTCCACTTTCTTCTTGAGTTCGTTTTGGGAATTTGTGTCATTCAAGGAATTTGTTAATTTCATCTAAATTGGCAAATTTATTCACAAACATTGTTTGTAATGTGCTGTGCTTACTTGCTCAGTCCTGTCTGACTCTTTGTGACCCCATGGACTGTAGCCTGCCAGGCTCCTCTGTCCAAAGGGCTTCTCCAGGCAAGAATGCTGGAGTGGGTTTCCACACCCTCCTCCAGGGAATCTTCCCAACCCAGGGATTGAACCAGAGTTTCCTGCATTGCAGGTAGATTCTTTACCAGCTGAGCTACCAGGGAAGCCCTTTAAACCACCTGGTCTGTGGTGTCTTATTATTATTTTATTATGCCAGGTTAAGCTGACAAATGGGCTTCCCCGGTGGCTCAGTGGTAAAATAAACAATCTGCCTGCCAAGCAAGGGATAGGAGTGTGATCCCTGGGTCGGGAAGATCCCCTGTAGAAGGAAATGGCAACCCACTCCATTATCCTTGCATGGAAAACCCCAAGGACATATGCAGAGGAGCCTGGTGGGCTACAGTTCATGGGGTTGCAAAACAGTTGGGCACAACTTAGAGACTAAGCACCAAGCTGACAAATACAGGGTAGGAAGTAAGAAAGTGGACACTTTCATGCCCAATTGGTTGAAGTCAAATCGAAGCAACCTTTTTGTAGGGCAATTTGGTAACATGTATAAAACGTTTTAAAGAGAGATTACTTTTTGACCCAACAATCCTACTTCTTAAATCAGAATTATTGTACATAATGTGTTGGTGGTAGTGCTTTAGTCACTCAGGCATGTCCAACTCTTGCGACCCTGTGGACTGTAGCCCACCAGGCTCCTCTGTCCAGTGGATTTCCCAAGCAACATTACTGGAGTGGGTTGCCATTTCCTTCACCACATAATGTGTTAACACAAAACAAATGTACTGGAGTATCCATTTCAGCATTGTTTATAATACTGAAACATTGCAAACAGCCTACCAGCCTATATACAAGAGACTGGTTCAAATAATTATGGATTACACATTCTGGGGAATATTAAACGTCTCTTAAAAATGCTTTGGATGGCACAGGCTTTACCATATCCACTATATGGCCCACTTTTGGGTCAATTCTGGGTTCCTTGTCTAGAAAGGGATGGTCCTTCTCCTTGTCCCCTTCCTCAAGTTGTCCCTTGCATTGTCCCTCCCCTCCTTTGACTCATTTGTCTCCTTTTCAACCATGAAGTGAGCTGATCAGCAAGGAGCTAATCCCTTAATAAGAAAATAGGCCTGTTTCTCCTTTGAGGTATTAAAGAAGGGCCAAGTCGTCAGACCACGTTAGTTAAGTAAGAAAGAAAATTATGATTCTTCAGTTCAGTAATACTCAAGACTTTGCTATTGCAAGTGAAAAACAAGTGGAACAAAAACAACCAAAAACATCTACATTAGTTTTTAAGCCAAAGGGAGAACTTCTCGGTCTGTGTAACTACATGTTACAGAGGTAGTTTCTGTCTTCAGGCATGGCTGTATCCAGCATTTTGTTCCCTGAGATTTGCCTTCTTGTTCCAACTCCCCTTCTGTCATTTGCCAGTGTGCATCCCCTATAGTCCGCAGACTGTCGCTGGTTGAATGATATCACTAAGGCTGGAGGAAAGCAGTGCTCCAGTTGGCTAGGCCTGAGCCACAAGCCCACCTCTGGAATCAGAGTTAAATTCAACTCTATCCCAATCATAATGGCCTAGAGAAAAGGAAAGGGGCAATTTTCCAGAGTGACAGTGTGCTAGTTCTCAGGTGTCACAGTGGTAAATAATCTGCCTGCCAATGCAGGGGACGCGGACTCGATCCCTAGGTCAGGAAGATTCCCTGGGGGAAGAAATGGCAACCCACTTGAGTATTCTTACCTGGAAAATTCCATGGACAGAGGGATCTGGCAGGCTATAATCTATGGGGTTACATAGAGTCGAACACAACTGAGTGACAGAAAACACCTTATCTGCAGATAACCTGATCATACATGTAGAAAGGACAATGTAATTCACAGAACTACTAAAACTATCAGCAAATCTGGTGAAGTTACAGGAAACACTAGACATTGGAGGGAGCTAACTTCTCCCCCAAAGACTTAACTAATTGTCCCTAAACTTAACTACATTGCTCTAAAACAAGGTCAGTAGGCCATAAGTTACAGTTCTAGTGTTTCTGAGTTGTTTGATCTTTTGCAAGCTAAGCGTTTTACTTTGGGAGGAATCAGACCTACTTATAAAAGGTGGTGGGCCAACTAGAATTCTGGTGGGAGGGCACACTTTTGAGTAGCAGCCACCTACTGTGGACCAATAGCCTTAAAAATCAATAGAAATGTGAATTTTTAACACAGTACTTCTTCCCTTTGGAATCTATCTTGAGGAAATAACCAGTCAGGTAAAGAATTACACAAAATTCCACTGAAATATTAATAGGGAAAATGGAAACATATTAAATGTTTAATTTAACTTACATTATAGTACTTCTTTTATGCATCCAAGGACATCTCTTTGAGGAAATTTTAGAAAGATAAAAATGTTTACATGTTAAATAAAAATAATCCGGGGAAAACATTAATCCTGAACATGCAAAAATTACGTTATTGTTAAATATGGAGTGACAGTCTCTCAGTCATGTCCGACACTGTGACCCCATGTACTATACAGTCCATAGAATTCTCCTGGCCAAAATGCTGGAGTGCATAGCCTTTCTCTTCTCAGGGGATCTTCCCAACCCAGGGATCGAACCTGGGTCTCACACTGCAGGCAGATTCTTTACCAGCTGAGCCATATATTGCCACAATACAATGAAGAAAATATTCTAAAATAAGGACAGCAGTTAATGCTGAATGAGAAGCCATAATACATTTTAATTTTCTTCCATTTCCTAACTTGTTCTTCAATTACACTGTACTACTAGACTATCTGAAGCCCAGAACCTTCCCTTGAAACCAAGGACAAAGCAAGAAACTGTGGAGGCACAGTATTTGAAAATATATTCAGACACAGAATGATAGTTCAGCTTTATTTTTTGCTACAAGAAATATTGAAAGACCCTCCTCCTCCAGCCAGAGGAAAACAACAAGGCCAAGAGTGCCCAAAGGCCAATATAAGCAAACAGGCCCTCATAATAAATTAGCAACCAGTGTAAGAATCAATGCCCTGGGGAAGGATGCACTGCCTAGGTTAACCTTAGGCACTGTTTTTTGGCCTAGGCTTAGGGAAAACCAGGGGCACAAAGTACCCTGTCATTGGTTGGTTGATCCCAACCAACCAACGGGAAAAGTTGCTTGAGACAGGAGATGATGGAAATTTGGAGGGGGCCACCATCTTCAGCAGTCAGCTGGCTAAAAGGGAGGAAAAAGGAAATCAAATTAAATGTGGGAACTGTTCCTCTAATTCTCTGTGCCCACTCAGCTGCTGACAGGCACACTGCACATGTCTACATCTTTAGACTTCATCTTTGGGGGGTCTCCAATTGACTATTAGAATGACCCAAGACACCTGCCACCCACCCAGGCCTCTTTGCAAACTAACATTGCTAGGATGCTGCCGTTCACTGTGAGCTCCTTCCCTACTGCACTGGGGTAGGGCTGGACGCGTGGGCTCAGGGACTGGCGGGCCATCTCTGCCTCCATGGGTGACGGGATGTGCACTACGATGGAGCTGGTGGTGGCGAGGTTAAGGGACCATCTCACACCAAACTTGCCTGTGCCTCGGGCCTACTCTTCATTCAGAGGCCTGTTTCCTTCTGGCCATTCTCACTTGTCTCCATCCCCACAGCAAGTCTGCTCCCTGCCCTTCCAGTCCCTCAGGCAATCTCCCCTCACCATCCCTCCCTGCTACCCCTGACCTATACCCCCGAGGCCAGACCCTCCAGCCGTCTTCTTGGTCTCCCTCCCCACAGCCCTTCCTATTTCCAGGCTGACCGCCTTCTCTCCCTTCCACTGTCTACAGGAGGTCCATTCTTTCTCGCACCAGCCCCTCGCCTCTCTTCAAGTAGGATACAAATTGAGAATGTGGCTTCTTGGTCTTCCGGCCACAGGTGGCACATGCCCACGAAGTCCCGATGCAGCATGTCCACCAGGCCACAGCCCACCGTGTCCTCCTGGCCCCTGGGCAGTGTGGCCACTTGGCACTGGTGCCGAATGTCCCAACTGATCCCGTGGTGGCATCGTCACCTGGCCCTGACATGGCTTGTCCACCTGGCCAAGGCATGGCCTGGGCACGGGGCCCCATCAAGGCCTGTCCGCCCAAGCCCTGCAGGGTGTCTCTGCCAGGTCCCAGAGCGTGAGGTGCCTGCACCAGCTCTGGGACTCCAGCTGTTGCTGCACCCGCCTCTCCCACGCCTCCGAGGCCCTCGTGCCCTTCAGGGCCATTTGGGTTACCAGGTTCATCTGGGCCTCTCTGGCCTTCAGCACCTCCCACCATGCTACCTCCTCTGACACCTGGGTCTGCAGACTCCATGACCACTCATGCTGCAGGTGAGCCCACCAGAGCCAGCCAGAGCGTCTGAGGGGCTGAGGCACCCAAAGGAAACCACGCCACTGGGCGGTTGACATCACTATGGGGGCCGAGAATAGCTATGCAATCAGACCCTGACACCAGTCCCTGGATGTCACTCCGGGGCAGTTCTGAGCACATAACTGTTTCCCACCAAACGTGGAAGCACCAAGTGAGCCGCTTCCCCTTACACCTCTGCTGTTTTGTTCACGTGTGACCAGCCTACTGACTTCAAATTCTGGAAGGGAGTCGAGCACCAGGGCCAGGCCCAGTCTGTCCGATTTGTCTCCCACACGTAACTCAAGTCTGCGTCCTTGTCCATGCGTGTGGGCATCTGCAGGTGCAGGCACATGGGGGTGTGCTGAGGCCTGGCCCTGGAGTCCTGAGACCAGGGATATGGAGTGTGCTATTCCTGATCACCTGGGGAGCGAAGCAGGGACTATTGTTGGGCCCACTGGGGATGGCATGGGGCAGGGCCGTCTGGGGGTCCGGGCACACAGACTGCAGGGACTCCAGGCTGTGGGCGAGCCCCGGGCCCCTCAGAAGCAGCAGAGGAACAAGCTAGACTCAAGGGCAGAGGAAAGGGCCATTGTTGCCTGGACACCCGCAGTCTCTTGCCCTCTGCTGGCACAACTCTCATGGCCTTTCCCTCCCCAGGAACAAAGTCTTGAGGCTCTCCGGAGGGCTAGAGGACAAGGGGACCTCAACAGGGAGGTGACCCTGTGCCTGCTTGCCTGCTGCGTGCTGGTTATTTCTGTGTCTGGACGGGGGTCAAGTCAACAGGCAAGGTACAGCTGGGAGTGACGACAGGGCTGGGGCAGCACTGCCTGGGCCTGGGGTTCATCTGCCAGGGACCACTGGTGCCTCGGGAGGTGACTGCATCAGGGGTTGTACTTCAGTCCGCCCCTGAGCCCCAGACTCTGGCCAGGGAGTCCTCTCAGCCCTCCAGATCCAAGGCCAGCAGCCTTCACCCCACCTCCCCTTGAAGGGGAGAGGTACCAGAAGTGCCTGACCCTTCCCTGTGGGTGGGGCATCCCTGTCCCACCTTCCCACCTTGCCAGTTTCTGTCGATTCAGGCCCCCAGTCAGTTTTAGGGTGTGGGTAGACCCGGTCAACTGCCTGTGTCTGTCTTCTTCTCTGTGGCCAAGAGGACCCCAGCGGGGAGCCTGGACACATCTCTCCCTCAGCGGCCCACTGTCAGGTTGGGGGGACACTTGTAAGAATAGTCGTGCTGTAGAAGGGGACTCACTAGACTACGATGGACCAGAGGGTGAGGGGCCAAGACACATGACCCACCAGTGTGCCCCGTCTGCCCACTCCACATCGGTACCTGTGCTCTTCTACCATGGTGATAGCTAGCACTTGCTTCGGTCCATGCACTGTTTTAGGTGCTTTCCCGTGTGTTGGTCCACCAGGTCAGTTGTCAGACAGTATTGCCATGTCAGGCTCCTGTCTCCCATGATGGAGCTCTCCTCCAAACAAATCACATAAACCCACTCTCTCCCCAACACCAGCAGCTCAAAGCCTTGTGCATTTTGGTTTCTCCATGTCTCAAAGCTGATGACTGCAGTGCTCCATCAGGCACGGGACCTAAGTTGGGTCTGAATTGTGAGATCTGGAAAGAAAAAAGATAATGAGAATGACAAATAATATGTGTGAGAACAGAGTGACAGAAGTATGAAGGAATGACAGTGTATGATAGAATGAATTTCTCAGAGATTTTACCACTGTGACAGGTGAATGGTTTTGAGTGAGTGTGACAGAGTGAATGTGTCATTGGCACAGGAATTCAAAAGGACAGAATGTCATGGGAAGAGACTAAGTTGCAGATGATAGTGATAGTGATAGTGAGCCCCCAGGATGATAGATGGTAACGTGTGCAGTGAGTGTTGAATGGTGCCACCGGATCGTGGCCTGCAAAGGAAAAGATTTAATTCCGGGACTAAAGGACACAAATTCAGTCACTAAGAGAATTGTGTAGTAGGAATTTTATTAAAGTGATAGTGATAGAAAAAGCTTCTGACATAGACATCAGAAGCGGGTAGAAAGAGCACCCGGTTTGCTAGTTTAAAGACAGCATTATATACTTTACTGCTAGCTGCTGAAAATAGATTTAGATTAAAAAGATGCCTCAAGGCGGTGAAAATTTTGCCCAGACCCTTTCCCGTAACATACATCCTGGGATGACATCTGCAGGATATTAACCAGAAGAAATGGGTTAACCCAGAGCTCAAGGCCATAGAAGTTTTACCCAGACCTTCTCCCATGACATAGGTTCTGAGCTCCAAAAAATCATGTCCTTGAGCAAGAGATTCTGCTGCCGACCAGGCCTTCATGTCTAAAGTAAAAGAATGTGAAAAAGAAAGAATGTTCACCTCTTCCTTAAAGAGCCTTGGTCTCCCTAGCAACCTGACTAAGTTAACTCTCTCACAGATACCATGACAAAGTGAGTGTGTGGCACACAGAGTGTCAGAGACAGAGTCTGGGAGAGATAGGGTGCAAGAGAGAATAAGTGTGATGGAAAATGCATTATAGAGTGACACAGGGATATTACAGAAAGAGTGTGTGTGACAGATATTCTGACTCAGTATGAGAAAGAAAATCTCAGAGGTAATATGTACGGAAGAAAATGGGTCGGACACACATGTCAGAGTGTGACAGGGAATGAACCTGACATGGGAGGCAGCAACCTGGGAAGGTGGATCAATCCTCGGGGCCCATGGTTCCCCGAGGGTGGCCATTCCCATGTCTCAGCCAGTCTGGAGGAAGTCAGCAAATTGACTTGGCTCAGATGCCCAGTCACGGTCTACCCGATCAGTTTCATCAGTAATAAAGCTGATATTTAGGTTGAAACCCATGTCAAGGGAGATGTGTCAAAGGCTGCAGATGCTAAGCTGGACCTGTTTGGAAGGAGTGGGAAAGGTCACACAGCAGGTGTGAGTGGATGGTGTCAGTGAACTCCTTGTAGAGGAAATGATTCAGGTGGTCCAATTTGTAAAGCCACATGCTTTCTTTCGGGCTTTCAAAAGAGACGTGGCGCTTGTGGTGAAGAATCCGCCTGCCAATGCAAGAGATGCAACAGACACAGGTTCAATCACTGGATGGGCAAGATCCCCTGGAGAAGGAAATGGGAACCCACTCCATTATTCTTGCCTGGAAAATCCCGTGGACAGAGGAGCCTGGCAGGCTCCAGTCCATGGGTCCCAAAGAGTCAGACATGATTCATCCCCCACACACATATACACATATACTTTTAATCCAGGAGAAAGGAGAGGTTAGAGATGCTTTTACAGTTCAGGACGAGCAAGATAAAACATGAGGAGGACTTCTCTGGGTTTCAGTGGATGGGAATCCACCTGCCAATGCAAGAATCACTGCTTCAATGCCTGGTCTAGGAAGATCCAACAAGCCACGGAGCAACAGAGCTTATGCCCCGCAACTGCTGAGGCTGTGTTCTAGACCATGTTCTGCAATAAGGGAAGCCATTGCGATGAGAAGCCTGTGCACACTAACTAGTGTGTAGACACGACTCGCCCCAGCTAGAGAATGCCCGTGTCCATCAAAGAAGACTCAGCACAGGCAAAAATATATGAATAATGTCAACATGACCAGAGGAGAGCAGGCCAGCTTCTCCGAGTAAAGGGCAGTATGGAGCTGGGCTAGGGATCCTGTACGAAAGCCAAGTAGGAAGTAAAGCCTCGCAGTTGCTTACAGACGACTAAATGAGCTCTCTGTTGCAGGCTCCCTGTGGGTGCCCCAAAGGGGGAGCCCTGAGCAGACGTTGTTACAGTTTAGTTGTAGGTTTCAGTTCAGTTCAGTTCAGTCCTTCAGTCGTGTCCAACTCTTTGTGACCCCATGCACTGCAGCTTGCCAGGCCTCCTTGCCATCACCAACTCCCAGAGTCTACCCAAACTCATGTCCATTGAGTCGGTGATGCCATCCAACCATCTCATCCTCTGTCGTCCCCCTTCTCCTGCCTTCAAGCTTCCCCAGCATCAGAGTCTTTTCAAATGAGTCAGCTCTTCACATCAGGTGGCCAAAATATTGGAGTTTCAGCTTCAATGAACACCCAGGACTGATCTCCTTTAGGATGGACTGGTTGGACCTCCTTGCAGTCCAAGGGACTCTCAAGAGTCTTCTCCAACACCACAGTTCAAAAGCATCAATTCTTCGGTGCTCAGCTTTCTTTACAGTCCAACTCTCGCATCCATACATGACCACCGGAAAAACCATAGCCTTGACTAGACGAACCTTTGTCGGCAAAGTAGTTTCTACTTTTTAATATGCTATGTATGTTGGTCATAACTTTCCTTCCAAGGAGTAAGCGTCTTTTAATTTCATGGTTGCAGTCACCATCTGCAGTGATCTTGGAGCCACAGAAAAATCAAGTCAGCCACTGTTTCCGCTGTTTCCCCATCTATTTGCCATGAAGTGATGGGACCTGATGCCATGATCTTAATTTTCTGAATGTTGAAAAAGCCAACTTTTTCACTCTCCTCTTTCACTTTCATCAAGAGGCTCTTTAGTTCTTCTTCACTTTCTGCCATAAGGGTGGTGTCATCTGCATATCTGAGGTTATTGATATTTCTCCTGGAAATCTTGATTCCAGCTTGTGCTTCATCCAGTCCAGTATCTCTGATGATGTACTCTGCATATAAGTTAAATAAGCAGGGTGACAATACACAGCCTTGATGTTCTCCTTTTCCTATACGGAACCAGTCTATTGTCCCATGACCCGTTCTAACTGGTGCTTCCTGACCTGCATACAGGTTTCTCAAGAGGCAGGTCAGATGGTCTGGTATTCCCATCTCCTTCAGAATTTTCCACAGTTTATTGTGATCCACACAGTCAAAGGCTTTGGCACAGTCAATAAAGCAGAAATAGATGTTTCCCTAGAACTCTCTTGCTTTTGCAATGATCCAGTGAATGCTGGCAATTTGAACTCTGGTTCCTCAGCCTTTTCTAAAACCAGCTGAACATCTGGAAGTTCACAGTTCATGTATTGCTGAAGCCTGGCTTGGAGATTTTTGAGCATTACTTTACTAGCATGTGAGATGAGTGCAATTGTGCAGTAGTTTGAACATTCTTTGGCATTGCCTTTCTTTGGGATTGGGATGACAACTGACCTTTTCCAGTCCTGTGGCCAGTGATGAGTTTTCCAAATTTGCTGGCATATTGAGTGCAGCACTTTCACAGCATCATCTTTCAGGATTTGAAACAGCTCAGTTGGAATTCCAATACCTCCACTAGTTTTGCTTGTAGTGATGCTTCCTAAGGCCCACTGGACTTCACATTCCAGGATGTCTGGCTCGAGGTGAGCGATCACACCATCGTGATGATCTAGGTCGTGAAGATCTTTTTTGTATAGTTTTTTTGTGTATTCTTACCACCTCTTCTTAATATCTTCTGCTTCTGTTAGGTCCACACCATTTCTGTCCTTTATTGAGCCCATTTTTGCATGAAATGTTCTCTTGGTATCTCTAATTTTCTTGAAGAGATCTCTAGTATTTCCCACTCTATTGTTTTCCTCTATTTCTTTGCAGTGATCACTGAGGAAGGCGTTCTTACCTCTCCTTGCTATTCTTTCGAACTCTGCATTCAGATGGGTATATCTTTCCTTTTCTCCTTGGCTTTTCGCCTCTCTTCTTTTCACAGCTATTTGTAAGGCCTCCTGAGACAGCCATTTTGCTTTTTTCATTTCATTTTCTTGGGGATGGCCTTGATCCCTGTCTCCTGTACAATGTCATGACCCTCGTCGATAGTTCATCAGGCACTCTGTCTATCAGATCTAGTCCCTTAAACCTATTTCTCACTTCCACTCTATAATTGTAAGGGATTTGGTTTAGGTCATACCTGAATGGTGTTGTGGTTTTCCCTACTTTCTTCAATTTAAGTCTGAATTTGGCAATAAGGAGTTCATGATCAGCCACAGTCAGCTCCCGGTCTTGTTTTTGCTGACTGTATAGAGCTTCTCCAACTTCGGCTGCAAAGAATATAATCAGTCTGATTTGGGTGTTGATGATCTGGTGATGTCCATGTGTAGAGTCTTCCCTTGTGTTGTTGGAAGAGGGTGTTTGCTATGATTAGTGCATTCTCTTGCCAAAACTCTATTAGCTTCTGCCCTGCTTCATTCTGTACTCCAAGGCCAAATTTGCCTATTACTCCAGATGTTTCTTGACTTCCTACTTCTGCATTTCAGTCCCCTATAATGAAAAGGACATCTTTTTGGGGTGTTGGTTATAAAAGTTCTTGTAGGTCTTCATAGAACCGTTCAGCTTCAGCTTCTTCAGCGTTACTGGTTGGGGCATAGACTTGGATTACCGTGATAGTGAATGATTTGCCTTGAAAACGAATAGAGGTCATTCTGTCGCTTTTGAGATTGCATCCAAGTACTGCATTTCAGATTCTTGTTGACTATGATGGCTACTCCCATTTCTTATAAGGGATCCTTGCCCACAGTAGTAGATATAATGGTCATCTGAGTTAAACTCACCCACTCCAGTCCATTTTAGTTCGCTGATTCCTAGAGTGGTGACGTTCACCCTTGCATCTCGTGTTTGACTAGGAGAAATCCAGTTAGATAAATCTAGCTTTTTCGTATATGCATACATAGGTTGCTGGTTTTTTAAACTAGTAGTTTGTCTATGTTTTTTGCATCTATGTTCATGAGTAACATTGATCTGCTAATGTGGTAAATACATTATTGAATTAGACTTAAATCACTTTATTAAAGTGGTACTTTGGTACAAACACAAAGCTTGGTATATATTTACAGAACTTATAAGGCCAGATATAATTTACCAATGAGCCTCAACAAATTTACAAAATCAACAAATTTAAAAGCAGCAGTGCCTGGTGATCATAGCACTGACTGTTCCTGCCTTTCTTTTTTCATGCCTGTGTTATCTTCATGCCTGTGTTAGTCATATTGTGATTCAGCTTCCCATGACTTTTCTTTATTTGGCACTTCCCTGGTGGCTCAAATGGTAAAGAATCTACCTGCAATGTGGGAGACGTAGGTTCGATCCCTGGGCTGGGAAAATCCCCTGGAGAAGGGATAGGCTACCCACTCCAGTATTCTTGCCTGGAGAATCCCATGGACAGAGGAGCCTGGCGGGCTACAGTGCATGGGGCTGCAAAGTGTCGGACACGACTGAGCAACTAACACTTTCACTTTCTTTATTTGACCTGCTGAGAAACCTTCTTTGGAACAGTAGAGCATGATCTTATTTTTGCTTTGCTCGTCAGAGATGTATTATTTACACATCAAATTCACTTTTATTCTTTTCTCATTGGCTCACAACAACCCTAGTAGTGTCACAGGCACACTTGTGCTTGTGAACATCAAGTCAGGAACGAAAATTACATGGTAGGGCTTGGTTATTAGCTACTCATCTTTGAGGTCTAGAATATGTCAGGTTAATTTTATTGAGATTCTCATCAAAATGAACACGCCATGTGTTTGTGTGCTTGGTCATGTCCCGCTCTTTGCGACCCCATGGACTGTAACCCATCAGGCTCTGCTGTCCATGGAATTTTCCACACAGGAATACTGGAGTGGGTTTCTACTTCCTAGTCCAGGGACTCTTCCCCACCCAGGGATCGAACCCACATCTCTTGCACCTCCTACATTGGCAGGCGGATTCTTTACCACTGCACCACCTGGGGAGCCCAAAATGAACATGTGAAGCTTAGAAATCTTTTAAAAGCATCTGTGAACTCAAGACTGTTAGGTTATTGCCACTCCATCCAGAAGGAACCACCCTCCCTAGATTGCATTCTGGCTGGAAACAGCACAGATCAACACAGCAGTACAACTTCCCTGGACAGTGAGCAGTGTTGTAGATAAATCCTCATACCCTGGGTAGGGCCTCCTCCAAGACCTGACATGTAGACACCAGAGCTTTCACACTGACTTTCAGTAGCTTCTCCATCATGAACGGCAAGGAAAAGGGAGCTGTGTCCGTGGACCTGCTGTGCTCTTTCCACGTGCAGCCATCTCAGCCTAAGGGGAGAGGAGAAATGGTCCAGTCCACTGGGACCAGTTACTTCCACCGGGCCCATCCCCCATCCCAAGGCACCAGAAGGGGCTGGTTCCTCTCCATCAGCTCCAGCACTTCCCTTACAGACAGGCCACTGGTGACTTCCCCGTACAGCTGCCTGTATTCTCACGTTTACCTGATCTACAATAAGTGAAAATGTCGAGGACAGGAAAAAAACAACCCTGGTTTCATTTGCTCTGGTCTCTTTTCTCTTGTGATAATGGCTGTAAGCCCTGTTCATTCAACAGTGTTTGAGTGCCTTCAAACACTTTTGAAGTGTTCCTGTTTGCCAGGAATCCCACAGCCTTAAGGACCACCAGTTTCTGTGTGTTCTCTGATGGCTCCACCATCCTGTTCATACCAAATAAATAGGCCGGTATTTATTTACACAAGGCTGGTAAAGCCAGGAGCATCTTTCCAAGTTCTGCTTCCTAATACACCATCTTAGGCAGAAACAACCCATGAGAAGCAGCTTTAAAGTGTTTTGATGCAACTCAGACATTTTCTGAAGGTTGTTTTCCTCCACACTCATAGGTGAAGATCCTTAATGTTAGGGAACAGAGGCGAGTGGTGGATGGTCTGGGGCCAGACTGTAGGTGCAACGTGGAGAGCTAAGGAAGGTGGCAGTACATAGTAAACAAATTATTCCATTTTCATTTCTCTTCCAGACTTTGGCATATAGATCAGGAGAAAGTCTTTGACAAGCCCTGATGCCTGCTAACACTGCTTTTTAACAGAGACCTTTAAGTAGATCTTAAACAAACAGATCTTTAGGTAGACCTAGACAGAATTAGAAATAATGTTTGGTTTTGTTTGTGTTTGCTTATGCCTACCACCTCTTCACTACTGAGAATACTGGTGTTCCCTTCACACTAGTGAGGCAAAATATCCCTTTTAAATGAAATGTGCTTACATTGAAAGGGAAATGATTGAAAAATAACTAGTAAATAATAGTACTGTGCCGAGTTGCTCAGTCATGTCTGACTCTTTGTGACCCCATGGACTGTAGCCCACCAGGCTTCTCTGTCCAAGGAATTCTCCAGGCAAGAGTACTGGAGTGGGTTGCCGTTTCCTCCTCCAGGGGAATCTTCCTGACCCAGGGATCAAATCCACATCTCCTGGTTGGCAGTTGGATTCTTTACCACTGAGCCACCTGGGAAGCCCCAAATAATAGTACTAAGTGTTACTCAAATCAAAATACAAAAACATCATGAAGGTGGTTGATGGTGAATCAAACTTTGGGAAGTACTCCCCTGGTGGAAAGAATAGAGTTTAGAAGCAGCCTGAACTGGATTGACATGAACTTGGGCAAACTCCAGGAGACAGCGAAGGACAGGGAGGCCTGGCATGCTGTAGTCCATGGGGTCGCAAAAAAGTCAGACACGACTTAGCAACTCAATAACAACAACAACTGAGCTGGATTGAAACCCAGCCCCACCACTCACAGGACTGTGTGACTTTAAAGACCCCTCAGATCCTCAGTTTCCTCATCTGTAAACAGGGTAGAAAGACCTCCAGGCATGCCATGAAGTTTATTGGAACAACTCATGAGCAGCCTTCTTTGATATGGTCAATGTTAGTTCCCTTTCTTGGCCACTGATGTGGAAGGAGAAACCTAATAGTATGTTGAATCTGAGCCAAAGAAATAATTTTTGCCCAAATGATGAGAAAATTACAAAATGGAAAAATGTAGACTTTGGAGCCAGGCGACCCTATTAGCTTTTTCGACCTTGAGCCTTCTGAGTCAGTTTCCTCATCCATAAAATGACGGTGATTAAGATGCCTAATTTGCATGTTTATTGGGAGAACCTGGGGTAATCTAGATGCTCAAATCACGTAGTAGTAACCACACAGAGTGTGCAGCAGGCACTAAATGATGGCTCCTGTTGTAGTCCAGGTTAGGGGATTACCACTGCTTCCCTTCCTCATTTGGAACTGCCTTTGGTGGTTTGGGCAAAATCCTCTAGCACAAAGTCTATTTTATAATCAAGTGTTGGATATCTCGTGTAATTTACTGGACAGTGTACTGAAGGTGAAAAGCAGAATGGCCATCTGGGTCCAGAGTGGTCGTTCGTGTATTGTGGTTTCCCCTGTGGTCACGAGGCTGACCGGGAGTTGCCCTGCCCAGCATCACGAGAGAGGATCGGACCACACAGCACTGCCCAGAAAAGAGCAGATTTCAAACTTCCAAGTAGAGCTTTTACAGCAGTCACAGCATCATGAGTCAGGGGCTATCTGCACAGCGGTCCCCTGGTCCCCTTGTGGTTACGATGGTGCCCTGGTTCCCATTAAGGGAAAGCAAGTGCGGAGCACCCTCAAGGAGGACCCTCCTGATGACGGTTCCTTTAAGTCTTCTCCAAGTCACATTTCCATAATTCCAAGTGAGAGTTTGCAGCTTGAATGTCTCTTGAAATTCTAAGGAGCTTGAAATTTTGCTTTATTAATTAACAGTTTCATTTTGCTAACATTTTAGAGTGCACTGATTTTCCAGAAGTTCTAATTACCAAGCTCAGCACACAACCATACAGGAAGATGTGGGACATTGGGTTTTATTTTCATAATTTTTCTCATTGATTGTCCAGGGAATTTTCAACCCATGATACAGGTAATAAAGACCAGCTGAGCCCTCCCCACCATTTACGGGTCACCCGAACGTGGGTGACAAGCCACCCCAGCTTTTCTGAGTGTTCAGTGTTAACACGGGACAGTCCCAGATGCACAGGCGGCTGACCTACCTGCTCACAACCCCTGGGGGGTGTTTGTAGCCCACCCTCTCCTCCTCAGCCCCCAGCTCATTTCTTCCTCCCTTTCCCCATGCACCTGCCTGCACATGATCCTGTCCAGTGACCTCACCTCACCAATCAGGTCAGTTAGTAATAATTCGCCTGTTCCCTGCCTGTTCCCAGTGTGCCTGGAAAAGTGAGATTTGCCTCCTGAGACATTTCAAAAGACAGCTTCTGTTTTGACATTAAAATGCGCCCTGAGTCTATGGCTGGTGAGTGATAGAGATGGGGGGGGGGCAGACACCACCACTGCCCCCATTGTGTGGAGAGACGTGGGGGGCAGACACCACCATTGTCACCACCCCCCTGCATGTGGCGCCGTGGTCCTGAGATGCTGGTGTCCCGTTAGGGGATTAGTTGAGGCTGCGTGAGGCTCAAGTCCTGGTGCAGAGCTTGCTGCTTGTTCACCAGGAGCTGAGGGGGCTGGTGGGACCCCAGGCCAGGAGCAGAGAACTCTGATGGCTCAGACCCAAAAGCATAAGCCCTGTGTTTGCCCAGAGCTGTGCCGGTGTTTGTACGAGATAAAGATCTTATGTGAAACGAATTGCCAGTCCAGGTTCGATGCATGATACAGGGTGCCTGGGGCTGGTGCACCGGGATGATCCGGAGGGATGGGATGGGGAAGGAGGTGGGAAGGGGGTTCTGGAAGGGGAACACATGTACACCCATGGTGGATTCATGTCAATGTATGGCAAAACAAATACAATATTGTAAAGTTAAAAAAAATAGATGAATAATTTTAAAAAGCGTGACCTGAAGGAGATTAATATTTGGACAAGATGCATACACATGACATAATCTAGGAAAGTTATTACAGACTTGGAGAAGCTAAAGAGTCTTAACTCCCCTGTTTTTTATGACAAGGAACTGTGCTTGGTGATCGCTGCAGTTCAGAGATTAAATGATGCACTTTATCACATGATGTTGATTGGTGTTCATGCATTAGAGGGAGGGAGATGGAGGTAGTCATGGAAGGCTTCCTGAAAGAGGCAGAACAGGCTTGGCTTTTGCACAGCAGGGCTGGAAGGCACTGCTATGGGCTGAGTGTTTGTGTCCCCCAAATTCATGCACAGAAACCCTTATCTCCAGTGGGATGGTGTCAGGAGGGGGAGCAGGCGTTGAGGTGATTGGGTCACGAGGATGGAGCCCCCATGAATGGGATCAGTGCCTTTATAAGAAGACACGTGAGAGATGATCTCTCTCTGCCATGTGAGGACACAGCCTGGGGCACCGTCTGTGAACCAAGAAGAAGGTTTTCATTAGAACCCGACCCCGACGGCAGCCTGATCTTGGACTGCCAGCCCCCAGAACTGTAAGCTATACACACTTTCTGTTTAAGTGGCCCCATCTGTGCTGTTCTTTTACGGCAGCCCAAGACGCTGAGACAGGCCTTAGTGAGGAGGAAGCAATAGTGGCCTGACACAGGGTGTTATTAGCGGGGTGCTGAGTGGATGGGGTGTGGCCTTGGTGGATGAGCGCCTACACGCACGTCTTTAACACCAATTATGGAGGATTGCCCCATAAAGCGGATCCTGGAGCCACAGCCTGGGCAGGACCTCAGCTCGGGCAACCCTGCCTGCCATGTCGGGCAGATTGCTTCACCTCTCTGTGTCTCATCTTCCTCCAGCTGCGGATGGAAGCCGTGCTGCCCATGGCTTACAGGAGGATGTAACTGAAAGTCTTCGTGACTCCACAGTGGTATTTGTTTCCTGAAAGAGCTGTGAGGAGACTATGAGGGGCACGGGGAGGGGGAAGGGCCGAGGCAGGCCTGAGGGCTCCATCAGGTCGGCAGAGCCTGCCCTGAGCAGGGGAGAGGGCAGGGGACATGGTGCTGGCTTCAGAAGTTCCCCGAGTCCTGCTCTGGTCGCTGGGTCTCACGTGGTGGTGGAATGAGCAGCCCCACTGAGCGCTTCAGAGCCTAGTATTTAGGAACCAGAAGGGACGTGAACATGGCTGTCCGCCATGAGCTGAGGACCCTGCCGGGCGGCCACGGACTTCAGGGTGTGGGCTAGGGGTGGTTTGGGTGGTTGCAGGCAGTGGGGCCTAAAGTGTAGGAGGAGGGTACTCTGGGGAGCTGGAGGGTATGGGTCAGGGTTGGTCTGGCTGCCAGGGCATGGTGGTGAGGAAAAGCAACCTGAAGGGATCCAGAGGGTCGGGGCGGTGATATCCAGGGTGTCCAGCAGCAGCCTTGTGGGAGAAGGTGGGTCTCCATGAGCAGGGAGCCTGATGTACAGGCAAATGAGAAATGTGGATGGTGCCTTAACCATATCTCCACCAGCAGCCTCACCATACCTTTCACATCACTCACTCAGGCAAAAATCGCCCGCAACTTCCTGTCTCAAAGTACTCCACTGTGAGCGCCAGTTCAGAAGGAGCTCAATGTTAATGGCTGCCTGTTGGTTCTGTCAGTTCTGAAGGGGGCAGGGGCTCGGGCTGGGGAGGGGGTGGTGGGCAGTGGCCAGGGCCAGTCTTGGCCCAGGAGGAGCCATAATGGAGGGTTAAGCCTAAAGGAGAAATGTGGTGCTCTGGGCTTGTCCGTGTGCGGGGACAGAGGAAGGACATGCTCCACTTCCTCTTTCTTGTCGGGAGCTTGAATTTCATTTTCCCTTCCCTATTTTAGCCAATTGAGTGCTGAAGACCATGCCCTGCTCCAGACGTCCATCGCCGTCTGTCTGCAGATTTCTCTGGTGATGCGGACCTTGCAGCGCTATGTGCCCCCCCTCTCTTTTTACTAAGCCTCTGCACGAAAGTCAGGGTTAAATCTAGCGTATGTGCCCTAGCCTCAAGTGTCCTTCCCGAGGGCATTGATTTCTGCAGTAGATGGATCAGGCTTCATCTTGTGCCTGTGCTGCTGCTGCTGGGGGTTTCAGGGTCCACATAGTTTGTTTGGTGATTGTTAACTGCAGAAAATGAAACTGAGCTACTGTGCCCTCTCTGACTTTAGTTTTAGCTTCTGCACTTCTTAATCCTGTATTTGTCTTCTGGTTGGAGGGGAAGTTCTGAGATCCAGATATTCAAGGAGTACAACATAAGTGAAGACAATGTAAGAAGCTGGAGAATAAGACAGTAGTTTACTGCCATTCAGTATTAATTTTGGTATATTTTCTCATTTTATGAAGTGAAGTGAAGTGAAAGTCGCTCAGTCGTGTCTGACTCTTTGCGACCCCATGGACTATAGAGTCCATGGAATTCTCTAGGCCAGAAAACTGGAGTGGGTAGCCTTTCCTTTCTCCAGGGGATCTTCCCAACCCAGGGGTCGAAGCAAGGTCTCCTACATTGCAGGCAGATTCTTTACCAGCTGAACCACAAGGGAGGCCTGTGCCATGGCAGTACTGTCTGAAAACTGACGTGATGGACGAACACATGAAAGCACTTGAAATAACGCTTGGACCATAGGAAGTGCTAGCTATCACTACGGTCAAAGAACACAGCTATGATGTGGAGTGGGCAAAAAGGGGACCAGGGTGGGTGGTGTGGCTTGGCCCCTTGCCCTCGACTCCCACCTTAGTCCAGTGAGACCCTTTGTGGCATACGTTGGAGAAATCAAAGTTGCACTGTGGAGCTAGCTTTAGGCCACGAGACGGGAAAGTTGGCATTTGTGTCTCAGTGGCGTCTCTGTGGACACTTGGCGGGCTCCGTTCCACGCCATCTGAGCCGGCACTGGAGGGGCCTGTGTGCGCAGGTGCATCAGGCGCACCTGAAAGGAGCGTGGCGTTGTGACGGAGCTGAGTCCCTCCAGCCTCACGGGGTCTCCATGGCAGCCCATGGGTGGCTGGGCTGTATGCGCAGGCGCACTTTTAGCATCCTTGCGCAGAAGGGGAGGGACTTCGTGAGGGGCCCAGTCTCTGCCCCTTATTTGGCGTGTGAGGGAGACGCGCAGCAGCCATGCAGGCATCGGGTGGTGGTGCCGGTGGTGCAGAGGGCCGAGATGACCAGCATAGCTCCAGAGCACCTCCTTGCCAGAGTGGTTCAGGCAGCGCTGAAGGTGAGGATCGTCACCGGGCCCCAGAAGGCCGGGGTGGGCCTGGCAGAGGAAGAGCGGTGATGGAGGATGCTGGAGCTCGTCCCTGGGGTGAGCGGGCCCCAGGTTGCCTAGGACCTGCTGGAGATGTAGCACGCGTGGTTGTAAGGCGTAGACATGAAGAGGTGGTGCTGTATCCTTTTCATGGAGCCTTTCTGGGCAGGGTCAGTGGTGTGGTGGTGGGAAACATGCCGGCAGCCTGAGGAAGGGACAGAAGGGAGTACGGGGGCAATCCGGGGAAGCAGGACTGGGCAGCCTGGCAAGAAAGGAGGTTGTCAAGGCCTGAGGAGCCTGGAGGGTGGGGAAGATGGACCGAAGGGTTAGGGAGGCAGCTCAGGGTGGTCTCAGGTTGTGGTCGGGAGGATGGGCATCCTGGGGTAAAAGCGGGCCTCTGAGGTGTGAGGAAGCCCGAGATACCAGAAAATTCAGTGATGGATGGTGCCTTAACCGTGTCTCTGCCAGCACACTCAGAGTGCCTTTCCAGTCGCCCCTGGAGGCAGACATGGCTCGCAGATCTCTGCTCCCAGATGCCCAACGCCACCAAGGATTGATTCGGAAGGAATTTGCAGTGAATGGCAGTGACCTGCTTGTGTCAGTTCCAGACGAGTTTGCCTTGGGAAGTGGGGGGTGGCAGGTGCTGTGGTCTGAGCTCCCTCTTAAGCATGCCATGATGGGGACACTGAGGGGCTTGGTATAAGGAGGGGGGTGGGTACCCTGGACCTACAGGAGCAATCTTCCCTTTAACCTGATTTTCTTTTCCCTGCTTTTAGTAGATGGACTGCTGAGGACCTCGCTTTCATCCGACTTTCCATGAACCCATTCCTCGATCAGCTTTCCCTGGTGATTCGGAACATTCGGAGCCTTGGGCTCCCACCTCGCTGAGGAAAAGGGCTGAGGCCTAACCTTGTGTCCCCTACTCAGCGGGGCATAGGGAATTCAAACTACGAGTCATCACCACTTTGTTATTTGAGTCTAAGTTTTTGCCTTTACTGGCCTTTGGTCTCTCTTGGTTCACTTGCTTTGTTTCCCTGCTGCTTAAGGAGTGGGGTGCTTCAGTGTTTATTACAGCAGAAAATAAAACTAAGTCACTTTTTGTGCCCCAGTTTCTTTTCAGCTAATGCGCTTCTGGATTTTAAAAACACTTTTTTATCTTTGTTCTCGTGTTAGAAGGAAGGTACTGAAGTTCAGATGTTTGAATTCCAATTACAAGGGAATTGAAAACAATTTCGGAAAATGAAAATCGAGCCCTGTGTTCAGCACTAAATACTGTCAACATCTAAGAATATTTTCTAGTTGTACTTGCACATGAAATATATAACAGCATGTGATGTAGAAGTTATCAAGTTTAGCTTTAAATTTATTTCCTGAATTTTTTTTTCATTTAGTATACTAGCTTTTCCACTTTCTAAAAGCTCTTCAGAAATGTGTTATTGAATAGATATAAGATGCATCATAATGTAATTATTGGGACTTCCCAGGCAGTCCAGTGGATAAGACTATGCACTTCCAGTGTAAGGGCTGCAGGTTCAATCCCTGGCAGCAGAACGACGATCCCACATGTCGTGTGGCATGGCCAAAAAATCAAAATTGGGTCTTTAAATAAAAACAACAACAACAAATAATAATCTAATTATGGAACACGTAAGTTGTTTCCACATTTTTCATTACTATGGTTAATGAATTAGTGGAATTTATAAATCTTTCCATTAATGGTTATTTCCTTAATGTATTAATATATTCAAAGAATTAGAAACACTGACCTAACTGTTTACTACTCTTTTTTTTTAAATTAATTTATCTTTTTTAATTGGAGGCTAATTACTTTACAATATTATAGTGGTTTCTGCCATACATTGACATATCCAGGCTCCCCCTGGGGTCCTCTTGGCCACAGAGCAGGGGACAGACATAGGCAGTAGACCAGGTCTTTGCACACCATAAAAACTGACTGGGAGCCAGAATCAACAGAAACTGGGAGGGTGGAAAGGTGGGACAGGGATGCCCCCCACACAGGAAAGGGTCAGCCAATGCTGGTGGCTCTTCCCCTCCAGTTGGGGTGAAGGAATGCTGCTGGGGGCGCCGAGGACTCCCAGCCAGGGGGTTGGGGCTCAGGGACCAGATTGAAGTACAACCCCTGATGCAGTCACCTCCCATGTCACCAGTGGTCACAGGCAGATGAACCCCACGCCCAGGCAGTGCTACCCCAGCCACAAGGTCTCCTCCAGATGTACCTTGCCTGTTGACTTGACCCCTTTCCAGACACAGAAGTAGAACCAGCACCCATCAGGTCAGCAGACACAGGGTCACCTCCCAGTTGAGGTCCCCCGGTACCTCCAGCCTTCCGGACAGCCTCAAGACATTGTTCCTGGGGAGGGAAAGGCCATGAGAGCTGTGCCGGCAGGAGAGGGCAAGAGACTGTGAGTGTCCAGGGGAACATGGCCCTTCCCTCTGCCCTTGAGTCTAGCTGGTTCCTCCGGTGCTTCTGAGGAGCCCGGGGCATGCCCACAGCCTGGAGTCCCTGCAGTCTGTGTGCCCGGACCCCCAAGCATCCCTGCCCCATGCCTTCCCCAGTGGGCACAACAGTAGTCCCCACTTCCCTCTCCAGGTGGGCAGGAACAGCCCACTCCACATTCTTGGTCTCAGGACTGCAGGGCCAGTTCCCAGCGCACCCCCATGTGCATGCATCTGCACATGCCCACATGCACGGACAAGATCGCAGGACTTGAGCTATGTGTGGGAGAAGAATGGGACAGACCGGGCCTGGCCCTGGTGCTCGACTCCCTTCCAGAAGTTGAAGTCAGTAGGCTGGTCACATGTGAACGTGGCAGCAGAGGTGTAAGGGGGAGGGGGTCACTTGGTGTTTCCACGTTTGGTGGGAAACAGTCACGTGCTCATAACCACCTAGGAGGGACATCCAGGGACTGTTGTCAGGGCCTGATTGCATAGGCGTTCTCGGCACCCATTAGTAACGTCACCCACCAAGGGGCGTGGTTTCCTTTGGGTGCCTCAGCCCCTCAGATGGTCCAGCTGGCCGTGGTGGGCTGAACTGCAGCATGAGTGGTCCTGGAGGTCGCAAACCCAGGTGCTGGCAGAGGTGGCATGGCGGGGAGGTGCTAGAGGCCCATGGAGGCCCGGTTAAACCTGGTGGTCCACATGGCCCCGAAGGGCACCAGGGCCTCAGAGGCGTGGGGAGAGGCAGGTGCAGCCGCGGCTGGCGCCCCAGAGCCAGCTCATGTACCTCACACTCTGGGACCTCACAGAAACGCCTTGCCAGGCTTGGACGGACACAGGCCTTGGCAGGGCCCAGTGGACACGCCGTGCCCTTGGCCAGGTGGACAAGCCATGCCAGGGCCGGGTGGCCACACAGACCCAGGACCAGGTGGGGTATGTGGTGCGAGGGCCCGGTGGTATGCCACCCCGGGGGGCCAAGAGAACACACCAGGCCGTGGCCTGGTGGACATGTGCTGCCCGTGGCCAGAGGGCCTAGAAGCCAACTTCTCAATTTGTATCCTATTTGAAGAGAGGTGAGGGGTTGGACCGGGGAGGAACGGAACGGGCCTACTGTAGACAGTGGAAGGGAGAGAAGGCAGTCAGCCTGGGGATAGGAAGGGCTGTGGGGAGGGAGACCAAGAAGACGGGCTTCTGGAGGGTCTGGCCTCGGGGGGTATGGGTCAGGGGTGGCAGGGAGAGATGGTGGGTGGAGATGGCCTGAGGGACTGGAAGGGCAGGGAGCAGATTGGTGTGGGGATGGAGACAAGTGAGAACGGCCAGAAGGAAACAGGCCTCCGAATGAAAGAGTAGGCCTTAGGCACAGGCAAGATTGGTGTGAGATGGTCCCTTAACCTCGTCACCACCAGCTCCATCGTAGTGCTCTTCCCATCACGCATGGAGGCAGAGATGGCCCACCAGTCCCTGAGCCCACGCGTCCAGCCCTACCACAGGGCAGTAGGGAAGGAGCTCACAGTGAACGGCAGCATCCTAGCGATGTTAGTTTGCAAAGGGGTCCTGGGCGGGTGGCAGGTGTCTGGGGTCATTTTTTAATAGTCAATCGGAAACCCCTGAAAGGCGAAGTAATAAGGATGTAGACATGTGCAGTTAGCCTGTCACCAGCTGAGGGGGCAGAGAGAATTAGGGGAAACAGTTCCCACATTTAATTTGATTTTCTTTTTCCCTCCCTTTTTTAGCCGGCTACCTGCTAAAAATGGTGGCCACTTCCAAATTTCCATCATCTCCTGTCTCAAGCAGCTTTTCCTTTTGTTTGGGATCAATCAACCAATGACAGGGTACTTTGTGCCCCTGGTTATCCCTGATCCTAGGCCAAGAAAGAGCACCTAAGATTAACCTAGGCAGTGCATCCTTCCCCAGGGCATTGATTCCTACACTGGTTGATGATTTATTATGAGGGCCTAATTGTTTGTTTTCATTGGCCTTTGGGCACTCTTGGCCTTGTTGTTTTCCTCTGGCTGGAGGAGGAGTGTGGTTTCAATATTTTCTCGTAGCATAAAATAAAGCTGAACTATCATTCTGTGTCTGAATATATTTTCAAATACTGTGCCTCCACAGTTCTTCTTGCCTTTGTCCTTGGTTTCAAGGGAAGGTTCTGGGCTTCAGATAGTCTAGTAGAAGAGTGTAACTGAAGACAATTTAGGAAATGGAAAAAAATTAAATGTATTATGTCTTGTTATTCAGCATTAACTGCTGCCTGTATGTTGGAATATTTTCTTAGTTTTATACTGACATTTTGGAGAAGGAAATGGCAACCCACTGCAGTGTTCTTGCCTGGAGAATCCCATGAACAGGGGAGCCTGGCGGGCCATGCTCCATGGGGTCGCAGAGGGTCGGACACGACTGAAGTGACTAAGCAAGCATAGTGGCATTTATTATGGCTCAGCTGGTAAAGAATCCACTTCCAATGTGGGAGACCTGGGTTCGATCCCTGGGTTGGGAAGATCCCCTGAGTAGGGAAAGGCTATGCCCTCCAGGATTCTGGACTGGAGAATTCTATGGATGGTATAGTTCATGGGGTCACAGTGGCAGACACGACTGAGAGACTGTCACTTCATATATAACAATAATGTAATTGTTGCATGCTCAGGATTAATTTTTTCCTGGAATTATTTTTATTTAACATATAAACATTTTTCTCTTTCTAAAATTTCTTCAAAGCGTGTACTTGGATGCATAAAAGAAGTGCTATAATGTAAGTGTTAGATATTTAATATGTTTCCATTTTCCCCTATTAATGATTC
>JAGTYA010000395.1:10000-27239 GCA_024291935.2 Okapia johnstoni | reverse complement strand
CTGACAGCCGGAAAGCTCTGTAAAAAGGGACCTCCCTCTTCCCACCTTAGAGGCTGTAGGAGGCACCAGGGTTCCAGAACCAGTGCTGGGGCCAAAAGGATTCCACAGCCGTTTTCATTCCTGGGAAGGGTCCTGGCTCTAGTGGGAATGGCTCAAGTCTCCCGAGGTTCTGAAAGCCCACTGTGTGCAGATTCATGGTACACAGAGAGGAGAAGGTGGAGTCCTGCCCTGGACGTGGTCACAGCTCATGGATGAGCCAGGCAGGTAGGCAGTGCGTGATAACACCTGAGCTGCCTTCATGAGTGAATGGTGTGGGGGCAGGGGGCAGAGGAAGAGAAGCCGGTCTGCTCCCTCATGCGGTGCCCAGGGCGGGTTGTCCCCAGAGGAAACCCTTATGATGGCGAGGACTATCACTGCTGTTTCCAAGGGGGTTCCATTGGTGCGTGTCTTCCCCAGAGTGGTCAGTCCATCTCTGAAGTACACTGGCCGTGGGCATTGCCTCTCCTTGGAAATTCCCATGTGTTCTCTTTTTAATGGAACATTGATTTTCTAGAGGGTTTCTGGGCTACAAGGATGTTTGGATATTTTCTAGCCTTCTCTCCTGAAGAACGCTTTCCTGGGTGTTGGGGTGGTTTGTTTTTCCAGCTCCCTTTCTACTTTTGGGGGTTACTTTTGGCTACTTTTGGGGGCTGGTGCAACAAGAGGAGCTCAGCATCTGCGCTCTGGAGGAGAAGTCACCCTTAAAACAGCAACGATGCCTGCCTGGAGATTATGATGGCATTTGCTCAAAGGGCTTCGTTTGGCACATGATATCTTGAAAGGATGGACACCGTCCTTTCAGATACCAAAGGCTAGTTCAAAGGACATAAAAATGAGAAATCTCAAACGTAGTGTACAGCACGTGGAGAGTCCGAAAGAAACCCCTTCAGTCATGTCACTGAGAGTCATTGACTGGGGACAGCCAGACTATAGGAAGACATGCAGAAAGAAAAGATGATGAGATTGTGTTCAGCATCGGGGGGAGGGATGAACAGGGCGTGCTTGCCAGGAATACAGGCTTTGTTGAGAGGTGGGGCATAAAGATTGAAGGGGTCTGAAACGACAAAGTGGTGGGTGTCACCAGAGTTACACAACAGTGTTCCCAAATTGCAAGAACAATGCTAAAGTTTACTAATCCCAACTTAACCAACAAAAATACACAAAACCATAGAAAAAATAAAACATCACCAGAATGGTGGAAACAAACCACACGTAAAGAAGTTCGGGGGACAGGAACTCCACGTCCCCTGGGGGCGGACCGAGTTGATGGCGTCCACGGCGAGCAGACAGGGACGGGGTCTGCAGAGCTGACCGCTCCCCTGGACGTGGTGTCTCCGGCGAGGGCTCTGGGTCTCCGTCCAGAGCGGGGGCCCGTCCTCCCTGAAGGGCTGGGGGAGTCGTCGTGGGCGTCTGGGCGTGGCACAAGAGCCAGGGCAGGCTCTCCCTGCCGAGGCGGTGACCACTCCTCCTCCTCCCCCTCGGGGTCTCCCGCCCGAGCCCGAGCTGGAGCAGTTGCAGGTGCAGGTGCAGGTGCAGGTGCAGGTGCAGGTGGGGCATCATCAGTGCCTGGGGCTGGGGGTCCTGCAGGCCCAGAGACCCGATCTTCCCAGTGTGCTGGGCAGTACCTGGGTGGCCTGGCGTCTCTGCGAGGGCAAGCATCGGGTCTCTACCTCCCCTCAGGGGATCCCAGGGTGCTGCAACTTCACCTGGAGCCACCACCGCCCCTGCAGGGACGGGTCTGTGACGTGGAGCCCGGTTGCAGCTGGAGACCAGTGCTAGAGCTGGGAGAGAAGAAAAGTTTGCCCACAGGCCAGCCTTGGCACGTGCGCATCCCGGGACAGAAAGCTTCCAAGAGGTTCCCGAAGCATACCCAGCGTGGGATGTTTTCTGGGACCGAGGTGTGCAAGATGGGTGGCGTGAGGTCAGCGCTTGCCCCGGGCCCAGCAGCAGCTTTCAGGGACTCGCCCCTGTGTAGCTCAGCACCCCGTCCCCACACACTCCCATGCACCAGCCCCAGCGTCCTCACCTCTGTGCTCTGCCGTGCTGGGTTCCACGTCCCTCCTGCTGTCTCAGAGACCGGGGTCCTCAGGGCTCTGGGTCGGAGCCGGGTGTGCTGAGCTCCACGGCAGCCTGAGACTGGGCCGCCGCGTGTATCCTGGGTGGTGTCCGGGCAGCAGGCCTTCCCCTCTTCCGCTTCGCCCCCGGTGGGGCTGAAGCCTCCGTGGGCATGCTCGCCCGGGGCCTGCACGGGGCCTCACGGGCGGGGGGGTGGTGTTCCGACCCCTCCCTCGGGGAGGTGGATGGGGTGTCCCGTCCTCGGCCTCATCCCATGGGAAGATCTGCAACGACAGTGACCGTCAGGCAGCCCTGCTTGGAGTTTTCCGAGCTGGGCCTGGTCCGTAGAGCTGCTGCTTCTGCCCGCTCGACCTTCTGTTCCCAGAAGGGGCAGAGACGTGTGTCTCCTGAGAGCCCCACCCGGGAAGAAAGAGACCCACCTGAGGGTGTGAGGTCAGCCTGTGCAGCCGGTGCTGCCAGAGTGCTCTCTCCCTATCCCGCCCAGCCTTCTCTCCCCTGGAATGTGGACAAAATTGTCCGCAGGCTTCTGACCCCACATCCACCTGGCCTTCATTGAGGGAGACACACCCCGAGAAACCCGCATCCACACACACAGGTAAAGGACCCAGTGTTTGCGGGCCCGGCCTGGGGTTCCCCGTGTTACCTTTCTGTTTCTCTGGGCAAAGGGCCAGAGGCCCCTTCGGGGGGCTCTGAGCCAGCATCGACAGGGTTCCCACACACTCTGCCTGTGAGCTCTGCTGAGGCCCCGGCCCCTGGGCAGGGGCAAACAGCAGAACATCCTGGCCGCCAGTGCTCTGGCTGGGGGCTCCTCTCTGCTCTGGAGGCCCGGATAACCGGATTGCGGGTTCTGTTGGGTTCTCTTGCCGGCAAGTGACATCATTTCCTGGGGTTAGTGCTGAGGTCCCTTCCCCAAAGCTCCCGAAGGGAATCTCTGGGTTTCTGATTGCCCAACCACCCCCTTAGGCCAGGGGCAGGAACACTGACACCCACACAGCCCACCCCACAGCCTTGGGGAGGCCCGGGTGCAGCCACGGCCTGAGCTTGGAGGACCCCGCTGCTCTCAGACCAGGCTCCTTCTTCTCATAAGTCATGTGGCCCTGGACAAGCATATGCCCCTCAGGGTTTCCCCAGTCTCTCCATCTGCAGAGTGGGGATCATTCTCCCATCTGCCTCCTAGGTCTGTCGGCCTATGAGCACCTCCATGCCTTTCAACCTGGGGCTGATATCACGCGGAGCTTGTGCACTGAGACTTCCAAAATCATAATTCAACATAGGGCTGACATACCACCGAATGGGGCAGAACGTGGCCTGGATGGGCTCTGGACCTAGGAAAAAGCAGTCGTCTCGCCTTCCTGACTATTTCAAGTTCCCACCAACCCCCGCACAGTGGGAGATCTTGAGGTAAGATTCAGACCTCTCCCCTCTAATATACAGCATCCTTCGTCACCCTCCTGTTCCATTGAGATTCTGGCTCAAGTGTCCCACCTCAGTCTCTAGGGGAGATCGAGGCTTCCCCTACGATGCCTCCCAGCCTTCTCTCTTTTACTCTCATCCCCTTGGGTCATTTCCCCCATTGCAGTGTGAATGGGCCCTCTCATTGTTTCAAACCTTGAGATTGATTCATGCAAATTCTGTGAAATCTTCTCATTTCCTCTCTCCTTTTTCAGTTTCTCTCTCTAGATGTGTATGTTTCTTAACCTTTGTCAATTCAGTCTATCAATATTTCCTTCTCTCTCTGTCTCTCCTGTGTATGCATGCCTATGAATATATATATGTGTGTCTATTGTTAGCCTAAGGTTAAGTTTTAGGATTTAGTTTTCAGTGAGATAAAGGATTGGGGTTGGAGTTGCTGTGAGGGGAAGGGATAGGGGTGATACTGTTGTTTCTGGTTCACTGAGTGGTGTGAGTTCTTAGTCTGTTTTTCATATGAACCCCTCCTCATAGACACCACTTGAAAATAGTCCCTCATGTTCAGTTTGCTACCTTTTTTATGTGTGAATGCTTAGCTTTTTTGTTGCAAAGCTGTTCAATTGCATGGAAGCCCCTGGTGTTCTTTGGTTTCCTATTCCCCTTACTTGAAGAGACCCATTTTTGCTTCCCACACCAAATGTTAAGGAGCCTAAGGCACATGCTTATTTCAAGGAATTTCAAACCTCCTTTGTGGCTCATCCTGGTAAAGAATACGCCTGCAAGGCGGGAGACCTGGGTTCAATTCCCGGGTTGGGAAATCCCCTGGAGAAGGGAAAAGCTAACCACTCCAATATTCTGGCCTGGAGAATCCAATGGCCTGTTCAGTCCATGGGGTTGCAAAGAATCAGACGCAACTGAGCGACTTTCACTTTCACTCATAACTTCTAGCTTTGGGTTGACGTGTTTCACTGATTTTGAGGTGCTATGAGAACAAAAGCCAATGTGATTCTTCAGATGCAGCCATCCAGTTTTGCCATGGCCCTTTCTTGAAGAGGCTTTTGTGTTCCCATTTGCATATTCTCCCCTCCTTTGTAATAGGTGAATTGACCATAGAAGCTTGGGTTTATTTCTTGGACTCTCAACTCTATTGTATGGATCTGGATCTGTGTGTATGTTTGTGTGCCCAACACCATACTGTCCAGATGATCCTACTGTTGCAGTCTAGTTGGCTATCAGGCATCCTGGTAGGCCCCTATCAGGCCTTCTTTCCTTAGACTGTACAGACAATATAGGCTCCTTTGTGTGTCCAAACCCATTTTGGAGTTCCTTGGTTTAGTGCCCTGAGAACATCCCTTGGCGATTTGAGAGGAATAGCACGGACCCTCTGGATTGCCTTAGGGGATGTGAAATCATTTTACCAATAGGTATCCTTCCAATCCATGAGCTCAGCTTATTTTCCATCGGATCATATGGATATCATCTTCTTTCATCCATCTCTTGCAGTTTTCCGAGACCAGGTCCTTCCCTCCTGGCTTAGACGGACTCCTGGGTATTTCCTCCCAGTGTATGTCATTGTCAATGGGGTTGATACTTACCTTCTCATTCTACGAGTTTGCGGTGAGCATTGGAAATGCAAATGATGTTCCTCCCTTCCTCCCTGTTCCATCTCTCTGAGCCACCAGGTAGAACAGGCCTAATCAGGGTCACACGGTGCTCAGGGAGTGTAGCTAGACCGTGTTTCTCAGGCCCTCAGTGAGGGGCATCATTCGGTATACTCTCCATGTACCTTCCTTGGTCTGGTGTCCCTTCAGACTTTTCCCTAGTTTTAATAGCCTTGCTTGTGTTCTTTGTCTGTTTGGAGACACATCCTTTATCAGCTGTGTGTTTGCAAGTATTTGTCTGCCAGTGTGTGACGTGTCCTTTGCTTTTTTTCATGAGGTCTTTACCAGAGCGGAGACCTTTGAGTTTGCACAGTCCACAGGATCGCCTTTTTGTGCATTGCCTTTCTCTATTGTGTGTGAAGACTCAAAGCTCATGTCTAGCCTCTGCTTGATTTTCTCCTGGATTTGTGAGATGTCTGGCATGGAAAATATGTCTCAGAAAAATTTGAAACGAATTTGGTATAAGGTGTCAATTTCCCATTCTCATTCATGTCATCCTCTCTGGTTTTCAATTCATCGCTCCTGAACTCTTTTGGAGACCTTGTGGGAAGTTTTGTTGCCTTTCAGTTTGAATTTCTGCTCTTTAAGAGATTCACCCAGTTCTGCCAGCAGGGGCACGGTAAAGGGGGAGTGAGGGGCAGCCTGCACTCCCAACACTGACCACACAGTGAGATGAGTGTTGCTCTCCCCTCTGGGAGCCACAGGCCACAGGCATTCCAGTGAGTAGCCAGCTCTGTTCGCAGCTGAAAGGAGTTAGTCTCTCAGGAGCCTCTGTGAGGTTGCTTTGGGGTCACCCAGGGTGGGAATTTACAGTGACAGGAACCATTGCACTGCAAGTGAAGTGAGAACCCATATGACATCTGCCACTGCTCCTAAAGAGATGCACCTGAGGCCCCTTGAAGGGCCTGCACAGAGAGCTCTTTAGTGGGCATGCTGGAGACTCTGTTCCCTCGTGGGCTGCCCAGGGCAGCCTCTCACAAGTCCAGACATGGACCACGGTGATGACCGGCCCTGCTGTCTCCAAAGGGTTTCCATTGGTGTATATCCTCATCTGAGCAGTCAGGCCATGTGCACTGCCTCTCCTTGCAACTTGTAGGCCAGGGCTCCTAGGCTAGAACTCTCAGGTCTAACTTGTAGGACTAGGCTACACTGGCCAATTGCATTGCCTGTCCTCATAACTTCGCAGCTTTCTTCTCTTCGTTACTGCACATTGATTTTCAAGAGTGTGTTTGGGCCACAAGGATGTTGTGTCTTTCTCTAGCCTTGTCTCATGAGGTTGAAACAACCTCATTGTTTCTGGTTGTTGGTGTGCTCTATTTTGCCCGTTCTCTTTCCTGGCTTCTTTTTGTGACTTTGTTTGTGCCTGAGGAAGAGCTCAGCATTTCTCTCCTGGCTGAGACATCACACAACAGTAATGCCTGCCTGGAGATTAGTTGCCAAAAGGGCCTCGTTTTGCAGATGACATCTTGAAATTACCTGCACTGCCCTCTCCGATACACAAAGGCTGCCTTAAAAGAAATAAAAAAACAAGAAGTCCCAAGTCTAGTCTTAAAATATGTGGGTTGTCTAATGAAACCACCTTTTCTATGATTTCATTGATAGGCATTAACTGGAGACATCCAGAATATGGGAAGACATTGAGATATGAGAGAATTAAAGGTTGTCACCAAGGGAGGAACAGGGAGTGCTTGAGGTGAAGACAGGATTTGCAGGGGGTGAGGGAGGGTTGGTTGTGGAGAATGAAAGGGTTGCAAACTAGAAAGTGGTGATGGTTGCAGAGGATTGTGAAGGTGTTTAATGCTCCGGAAATGTACCACATAACATCAATTTTATTGATTCAAAATTTAAGGAAAAAATACACAAATCTGTGACAAACAAAATATAAATCAAGAAAATAAAATACAGAAAAACTGAATGTAAAGAAGCTCAGGGGAAGCGAATTCAATCTCCACTGGGTAGAAAGTGAGTTGATGGCATCCACGGGGGACAGAGAGGGATGGAGGATGCAAAGCAAAACCCTCCCCTGGACACGGTGTTTCCAGAAATGGAAATTTGGAAAGGGCTCTGGGTCTCTGTCCAGAGCAGGGGCCCTATTCTCCTTGCAGAGGTGGGTCAGTCATCGTGGGCATCTGGGTCTTGGGAAGGAGCCAGGGCAGGCTCTCCCTGCAGTGGAGCCTGGTGGAACCTGGGGGCTGGTGCTGGAGCTGTGAGAGAAGAAAAGGTTACCCACAGGCCTGCCTTTGCCCTTTGCCTCTCTGGAGACAATTCTACCCTGAGCTTTTGAGACAATTCTCAGTTTAGGAAGTCACAATAGGATGTCGTCCTGACTGCATTAGTCCACCAAGCGGGTGATCTGAGGCCAGCCTTTGCTCCAGGCCCAGCACCAGCTTTGGGGGACTCCTCCTGTGTAGCTCAGGACTCCTTCCCCACACACTCACATGCACCAGCACCTCCTCACCTCTGTGCTTGCCGTGCTGGGCTCCTGGTCCTCCTGCTGCCTCAGAGGCAGAGGTTCTCAGTGCTCTGGGTGGGAACCCGGTGTGCTGAGCTCCGTGGCAGCCTGAGACTGGGCCGCCGGGTGTGTCTTGGGTGGTTAGTGGGCAGCAGGCCTTCCCCGCTTCCTCTTCATTCCCAGTTGGGCTGAACCCTCTGTGGGATGGCACACTTGGAGCCTGCACTGGGCCTCAAGGGCCGGGGGTGGTGCTCCGACCCCTCCCTCGGGGAGGTGGATGGGGTGTCCCCCTCATCGGCCATATCCAGTGGGAAGCTCTGCAATGACAGTGACCATCAGCCAGCCCTGCTTGGAGTTTTCCGAGCTGGGCTTAGTCAGGATGGCTGCTGCTTCTGCCTACTCAAACGTTTGCTCCCAGAACGCACAGAGATGTGTGTCTGTTCATATTACCTACCTGGGAGGATGGAGACCAACCTGAGGGCATGAGGTCAGCCTGGGAGGCTGGTGTTGCCTGCACTGTCCTCATCCCGCACAGCCTGCTCTCCCCTGGAGTGTGGACACAACTTGTCCACAGGCTTCGGACCCCACATCCAGCTGGGCTTCCTGAGGGAGACACACCCCGAGAAATCCGCATCCACACACACAGGAAAAGGACCCAGTGTTTCCGGGTGGCATGGGAGAGGTGGCCTGGCCCGGCCTGGGCCTCCCCGTGTTCCCTTTCTGTTTCTCCGGGCAAAGGGCCAGAGGCCTCTTTGGGGGGCCCTGAGCCAGCTTCGACACGGTTCCCACACACTTTGCCTGTGAGCTCTCCTGAGGCCCCAGCCTCTGGACAGGGGCAAACAGCAGAAAATCGAGCAGAGGCTAGACTTGAGCTTTGAGTCTTCACACACAATACAGAAAGGAAATGCACAAAAAGGCGATACTGTGGACTGTGCAAACTCAAAGGTCTCCGCTGTGGTAAAGACCTCATGAAAAAAAAGCAAAGGACACGTCACACAGTGGCAGACAAGTACTTGCAAACACACACAGCTGATAAAGGATGTGTCTCCAAACAGACAAATAACACAAGCAAGGCTATTAAAACTAGGGAAAAGTCTGAAGGGACACCAGACCAAGGAAGGTACATGGAGAGTATACCGAATGATGCCCCTCACTGAGGGCCTGAGAAACACGGTCTAGCTACGTTCCCTGAGCGCCGTATGACCCTGATTAGGCCTGTTCTACCTGGTGGCTCAGAGAGATGGACAGGGAGGAAGGGAGGTAAATCATTTGCATTTCCAATGCTCACCGCAAACTCGTAGAATGAGAAGGTAAGTATCAACCCCATTGACTACGACATACACTGGGAGGAAATACCCAGGAGTCCGTCTAAGCCAGGAGGGAAGGACCTGGTCTCGGAAAACTGAAAGAGATGAATGAAAGAAGATAGCCGTGGCTGCACCCGGGCCTCGCCAAGGCTGTAGGGTGGGTTGTGTGCATGTCACTGTGCCTACACATGGCCTAAGGGAGTGTTTCAGCAATCAGAAACCAAGAGATTTCTTGGGGATCTTTGGGGAAGGGACTTCAGCAGAAACGCCAGGAAATGACGTCACTTTCTGGCCACAGAACCCAACAGAACCCAGAACTCAGGTATCCAGGCCTCCAGAGTGGAGAGCAGCCCCAACCAGATCACTTGCTGCCAAGATGTTCTGCTGTTTGCCCCTGTCCAGAGGCTGGGGCCTCAGGAGAGCTCACAGGCAAAGTGTGTGGGAACCCTGTCAAAGCTGGCTCAGGGCCTCCTAAAGAGGCCTCCGGCCCTTTGCCCAGAGAAACAGAAAGGTAACACGGGGAGCCCCAGGCCGGGCCAGGCCACCTCTCCCATGCCACCCGGAAACATTGGGTCCTTTTCCTGTGTGTGTGGATGCGGGTTCCTTGGGGTGTGTCTCCCCCAAGTAAGTCCAGGTGGATGTGGGTTTAGTAGCCTTTGGACAAGTTGTGTCCACACCCCAGGGGAGAGCAGGCTGTGCGAGATGAGGACAGTGCAGGCAACACCAGCCGCCCAGGCTGACCTCATGCCCTCAGGTGGGTCTCCATCCTCCCGGGTAGCTGCTATGAGCAGACACACATCTCTGTGCGTTCTGGGAGCAAACGTTTGAGTAGGCAGAAGCAGCAGCCATCCTGACTAAGCCCAGCTCGGAAAACTCCAAGCAGGGCTGGCTGATCGTCACTGTCATTGCAGAGCTTCCCACTGGATATGGCCGATGAGGGGGACACCCCATCCACCTCCCCGAGGGAGGGGTCGGAGCACCACCCCCGGCCCTTGAGGCCCAGTGCAGGCTCCAAGTGTGCCATCCCACAGAGGGTTCAGCCCAACTGGGAATGAAGAGGAAGCGGGGAAGGCCTGCTGCCCACTAACCACCCAAGACACAGCCGTCGGCCCAGTCTCAGGCTGCCACGGAGCTCTCAGCACACCGGGTTCCCACCCAGAGCACGGAGAACCTCTGCCTCTGAGGCAGCAGGAGGACCAGGAGCCCAGCACGGCAAGCACAGAGGTGAGGAGGTGCTGGTGCATGTGAGTGTGTGGGGAAGGAGTCCTGAGCTACACAGGAGGAGTCCCCCAAAGCTGGTGCTGGGCCTGGAGCAAAGGCTGGCCTCAGATCACCCGCTTGGTGGACTAATGCAGTCAGGACGACATCCTATTGTGACTTCCTAAACTGACAAGTGTCTCAAAAGCTCAGGGTAGAATTGTCTCCAGAGAGGCAAAGGGCAAAGGCAGGCCTGTGGGTAACCTTTTCTTCTCTCACAGCCCAAGCACCAGCCCGCAGGTTCCACCAGGCTCCACTGCACGGAGAGCCTGCCCTGGCTCCTTCCCAAGACCCAGATGCCCACGATGACTGACCCACCTCTGCAAGGAGAATGGGCCCCTGCTCTGGACAGAGACCCAGAGCCCTTTCCAAATTTCCATTTCTGGAAGCACCGTGTCCAGGGGAGGGTTTGGCTTTGCATCCTCCATCCCTCTCTGTCCCCCGTGGATGCCATCAACTCGCTTTCTACCCAGTGGAGATTGAATTCGCTTCCCCTGAGCTTCTTTCCATTCAGTTTTTCTGTATTTTATTTTCTTGATTTATATTTGGTTTGTCACAGATGTGTGTATTTTTTCCTTAAATTTTGAATCAATAAAATTGTTGTTAGGTGGTACATTTCCGGAGCATTAAAAAACTTCACAATCCTCTGCAACCATCACCACTTTCTAGTTTGCAACCCTTTCATTCTCCACAACCAACCCTCCCTCACTCCCTGCAAATCCTGTCTTCACCTCAAGCACTCCCTGTTCCTCCCTTGGTGACAAACTTTAATTCTCTCATATCTCAATGTCTTCCCATATTCTGGATGTCTCCAGTTAATGCCTATCAATGAAATCATAGAAATGGTGGTTTCATTAGACAACCCAGTTATTTTAAGACTAGACTTGGGACTTCTTGTTTTTTTTTATTTCTTTTAAGGCAGCCTTTGTGTATCGGAGAGGGCAGTGCAGGTAATTTCAAGATATCATCTGCAAAACGAGGCCCTTTGGGCAACTAATCTCCAGGCAGGCATTACTGTTGTGTGATGTCTCAGCCAGGAGAGAAATGCTGAGCTCTTCCTCAGGCACAAAGAAAGTCACAAAAAGAAGCCAGGAAAGAGAACGGGCAAAACAGAGCCCACCAACAACCAGAAACAATGAGGTTGTTTCAACCTTATGAGACAAGGCTAGAGAAAGACCCAACATCCTTGTGGCCCAAACACACTCTTGAAAATCAATGTGCAGTAACAAAGAGAAGAAAGCTGTGAAGCTACGAGGACAGGCAATGCAATTGGCCAGAGTAGCCTAGTCCTACAAGTTAGACCTGAGAGTTCTAGCCTAGGAGCCCTGGCCTACAAGTTGCAAGGAGAGGCAGTGCACATGGCCTGACTGCTCAGATGAGGATATACACCAATGGAAACCCTTTGGAGACAGCAGGGCCGGTCATCCCCGTGGTCCATGTCTGGACTTGTGAGAGGCTGCCCTGGCCAGCCCACAAGGGAACAGAGTCTCCAGCATGCCCACTAAAGAGCTCTTTCTGCAGGACCTTCAAGGGGCCTCAGGTGCATGTCTTTAGGAGCAGTGGCAGATGTCATATGGGTTCTCACTTCACTTGCAGTGCAATGGTTCCTGTCACTGTAAATTCCCACCCTGGGTGATGCAAAGGCAACCTCACAGAGGCTCCTGAAAGACTAACTCCTTTTAGCTGCGAATAGAGCTGGCTACTCACTGGAAAGCCTGTGGCCTGTGGCTCCCAGAGGGGAGAGCAACACTCGTCCCACTGTTTGGTCAGTGTTGGGAGTTCAGGCTGCCCCTCACTCCCCCTTTACTGTGCCCCTGAACCTAACCCCAAACCTAACACCAACTCCAACCGTTCCATAACCCTAACTCTAACCCTAAGACAACTCTAAACGTAACCCTTATCCTAACCATAAAACTAACCCTAAACCTAACACTAAACCTACTCCCTAACCCTATCCCTAACCCCAACCCCAACCCTTCTTTAACACCAACTCCAACCCTAACCCTAACCGTAACCATAGCCCTAACCGTAGCTTAAACCTAACCCTAACCCAAACCCAAATTGAACCGTAACCCAACCCAAACCCTAACCCTAAAACTAAACTAATCCCAACCCTAACCCTAAAACTAACCTTACCCCTAACCCCAAACCCTAACCCGTACCCTCAACCTAACCCTAAAACGAACACTAACCCTAACCCTAAACCTAACCTTAACCCTAACCCCAACACACACCCTAACCTCAACCTCAACCCCACCCCAACACTAACTCTAACCTTAACCCTAACACTAACCCAAACCTAACCCTAACCCTAACCCTTACTCAACCTGAAACCTAAGCCTGACTATAACTCTAACCCTAAACCTAGAACAAACCCTAACCTTAAACCTAACCCTAATCCTAACCCCAACCACAACCCCAACTCTAACCCTAAACCACACTCTAACCCCAACTCAACCCTAACCCCTACCTTAACTCTAAAACTAACCCTATCCCTAAAACTAACCTTAACCCCAACCCCTAATTCTAACCCTCACCCTAAACCTAACCCTGATCCATAACCCTAACCATAACCCTAAAACAGATCCTAACCCTAAACCTAACCCTAATCTCAACACAAAACCCAACCCTAGCCGTAGCACTAACCCTAACCCCAACTCAAAAGTAACCCCTTTTGAAGACTCTAACTATGCTAACTCTAATACTAACCATAAACCTAACCTTAGCTCAAGCCAAACCCTGACTCTAGCCCTAACCCCTAACCCTAACCCTAACCACTAACCTAACTCTAACCCTAACCCTAACCCAACCAGAACCCTAACTCTAGAACTAAACCTAATCCTTATCCTAACCCTAAAACTAACCCTAACCCTAACCCCAAACCCTACACCTAACCCTAACACTAACCCTATTCCCAACTTTTACCCTTACCCTAATCCTAACTCTAAAACTAACCCTAACATTAACCCTAACGCTAACCCTAAACCCAACCCCTACCCTAACTCTAACTGTAACCCTAACTGTAACTTAAACCTAACCCTACAATTAATCATAACACTAACTCCAACCCCAACCCCTACCCTGACACAACCCTAACCCTAAAATTAACCCTAACCCTAAAATTAACCCTAACCCTAACCCAACCCTAACGCTAACCCTAACACTAACCGTAACCCTAACTCAACCCTAACCTAACCCCAACCCAAGTATAACCCTAACCCTCACCCTGCTGCTGCTGCTGCAGCTACTGCTGCTAAGTTGCTCCAGTCGTGTCTGACTCTGAGCGACCCCATAGACGGCAGCCCATCAGGCCTCGCTGTCCCTGGGATTCTCCAGGCAAGAACACTGGAGTGGGTTGCTGTTTCCTTCTCCAACGCATGAAAGTGAAAAGTGAAATTGAAGTCATTCAGTCGTGTCCGACTCTTAGCGACCCCATGGACTGTAGCCTACCAGGCTCCTCCATCCATGGGATTTTCCAGGCAAGAGTACTGGAGTGGGGTGCCACTGCCTTCTCCGACCCTAACCCAACACTAACACTAACCATAACCCTAACACTAAAACTAACGTAACCCTAACCCTAAACCTAATTCAACCCCAAACCCAAACCAAACCTTAGCCCTAACCCTAACTCAACCCTAACCCTAACCCCTAAAGCTAACCTTAACCTTAACACTAATATCTAACCCTAACCCTAATCCTAAACCTAAACCCAACACTAACCCGAACCCTAACACTAACCCTAAAGCTAACCTTAACCCTAACTCAACCCTAACCCTAACCCTGAACCTAACCCAACCCTAACCCTAACACGAACATGAACACCAACCCTAAACCTAAACCTAACCCTAACCCTAACCCTAACCTTAACCATAACCCTAACCCTAACCCTAAACCTAAGCCTAAATCCACTCTAAACCCAATCCTAACTCTAACCCTAACCCTAACCCTAACTCAAACGTGACACTAACCCTAACCCTAAGCCTAAAACTAACCCTAAATGTAAACCTAAACCTAACCCCAACACCAATCCCAAACTTAACCATAACCAAAACCATAACCCTAACTCAACATAACACCAACCCTCCCCCAAACTCTAACCATACCCTAACCCTAACCCTAACCTTAAACCAAAAACTAACCCTTACCACAATCCAAACCCTGACACCAATCCTAAACCTAACCCTAACACTAACTCAAACCTAAGCCTAACCTAAATGTAACCCTAAGCCTAACCCTAAACCTAACCCTAACCTTAACCCAGCTCTAAACCTAAACCAAACCCTAAATCTAACCCTAACCCTAACCTTAAACCTAAAACTAACCCTAACCCTAACTCTGACACCAACCCCAACCCTAACCCTAACACTAAACCTAACCCTAACTCCACCCTAAGCCTAACCCTAACTGTAACCCTAAACCTAACCCTAACACTAATCCCTGATGCTAATCCTAACTCTAACCCCAACCTCAACCCCAAACCCAACCATAACTCTAACCCTAACCCTAACCCTAAAACTAACCCTAACCCCAAACCCTAACCCTTAACCTAAACCTAACCCTAAAACTAACTCTAACCCTAACCCCAAACCCTAAACCTAACCCTAACCCCTAACCGTAATGCTAATCTGAACCCTAAAACTAACTCTAACCCTATCACCAAGCCCTAACACTAAAACTAACACTAAACAAAACCCTAAACCTAACCCTAGCCCAAACCCTAACTCAACACTAACCCTAAATCTACCCCTAAACTTAACCCTTAAACCTAAACCTAACTCTAAGCTTAACCCTAAACCTAATCCTAAAACTAACCTTAACTCTAACCCTAACCCTTACACTAACAGCAACACCAACCCTTCCTCTACCCTAACACTAACCGTAACAATAACAATAACCCTAACCCTAACTCAACCGTAACCCTAATCCTAACCGTAAACCTACTCCTAACCCTAACCCAAATATTAAACTCAACTCCAACCCTAACCCCTACTCTAACTCTGACACTAACCTTAACTCTCACCCTAACTCAACCCTAACCCTAAACCTAACTCTAAATCTAACCCTAACCCTAACTCTAACCCAAACCCCAAAACTAATGATAACCCTAACCCTAACACTAACTCAAACCCCAAAACTAACCCTAAACCTAAACCTAATCCTAATCCTAACACTGCTCCTCACCCTAACACTAACACTAACCCTAACCCTACCCTAAGGCTAACCCCCAAAATAACATTAACCTAACCTCAAACCCAAAGCCAAACCCAATCCTAAACCTGAATATAACCCTAAACCTAACCCTAGCACCTAACCCTAACCCTCACCCTCACCCTAACCCTAACCCTAAAACCAACCCTAATTCTAACCCTAAAACTAATACGAAACCTAACCATAACACAACACTTACACAACCCTAGATCTAACCCTAAATCAAAACCTAATTCTAACCCTATTCTTAACCCTAACGCTAACCCCAACACTAGCACTTACCACAACTCCAACCCCAACTTTAAAACTAAAACTAATCCTCTCCATAACCCTAAACACAACCCCAAATTCAACACTATCCCAAACCGAACCCTAACTGAAAACTAACCCTAACACTAAACCTAAAACTAACCAGAAACCTAACCCCAAACCCAACCCCAACACCAACCAAAACCCTAACTCTAACTCTAATCTGAACTCAACCCTAACCCTAATCCTAACCCTAAACCTAAAACTAACCCTAAAGCTAACATTAACCCTGACTCGAACCGTAACCCTAACCCTAACCCTAAAACTAACTCTAAACCTAATTCAACCCAAACCCTAAACCTAAACCTAAACATAAACCTAACTTAGCCCTAACCCTATCTCAACCCTAAACCTAATGCTAACCCTAACACATAAACCTAAACTTAACCCCAACTCTAGACCCTAAACCTAATCTAAAACCTAAACGCAATACTAACCCGAACCCTCACCCTAATTATAACCTTAAACCTAACCTTAACCCTAACTCAACTCTAACTGTAATCCTAACCCTAACCCCAACCCTAACCCCAACCCCAGCCCTTCCACAACCCTAACTCTAACCCTAAACCATCTGTAACCCTAACCCTTATCCTAACCATAAAACTAACCCTAAACTTAACACTAACCCTAATGACTAACCCTATTCCTAACCCCAACCCCAACCCTTCTTCAACCCCAACCACAACCCTATCTCTAACCCTAACCCTAACCTTAACCCTAACTCAACCCTAATCTTAACCCTAACCCAATACTAACACTAACCGAGATCCTAAACCTAACCCTAACCCTAACTCCAACACTAACCCTAACCCTAAACCCAACCCTAACCTTAAAAGTAACCCTAACCCTAATCCTAGTGCTAACACCAACCCCAACACCAACCATACCCCTAACTCTAACCCGGACCTTAACGCTAACACCAACCCCAAACCCAAACCTAAACCTAAACCTAACGCTAACCCTAACCCTAAACCTAAACCCAAACCCAATCACAAACCTAACTATAACTCCAACCCTAACCCTAACCCTAACCCAGCTCTAACCCTAACCCAAACCCTAAAACTAACCATAAACCTAACCTGAACCCTAAAACTAACCCCAACCTTAATCCAAACCCTGACACCAACCCCAACCCTATCCCTAACACTAACCCTAAGCCTAACCCTAACCATAACCCTAACCCTAACCCAAAAACTAACACTAATCCTAAACCCTAAATATAACCCTAACTCTAACCCCAATCTCAACCACAAACGCAAACCTAACTCTAATCCTAACTCTACCCAACAACCCCAACCCCAACAAAACCCAAATCAACCCCCCCCAAACCCTAACCCCCCCCTAAACAACTAACCCTAACCCTAACCCTACCCCAAACCCTAACTCTAAACCCAAAAAAACCTCACCAAAACCCAACCCCAAAACCCCCCCCCAACCCCCAACCCCCAAAATAAATCAAACCCCCCCTAACCCCCCCAAAAACCCTACAAACCTAACACTAACCCCCCCCACACCCCAAA